>WNWU01013651.1:133250-168376 GCA_012654045.1 Ptyas mucosa
CCCTTTCCCTTTCCCTTTCCCTTTCCCTTTCCCTTTCCCTTTCCCTTCCCTTCCCTTCCCTTCCCTTCCTTCCTTCCTTCCTTCCTTCCTGTCTTTCTCCCTTCCCTTCTTCCCACCCTCTTTCTTTCTTTGTTTCCCTTTTCTTTCTTTCTTTCTTTCTTTCTTTCTTTCTTTCTTTCTTTCTTTCTTTCTTTTTCTTTCTCTCTCCTCTTTCTTTCTTTCTTTCTTTTCTTTCTTTTTCTCCACCCCCTGTTCTTCTCTTCCCATTCCATATCAGGGAGGCACGATCAGCCTAAAAGTTCTAGACCTTCTGAAACCTCCCTTTGTCAACTGGAAGGAAATTATTTTTGGATAATTTGGATGGAAGTGTCTTTCTTCAAAAAATCAGCTGACCACAAGGAGTTCATCAAAGGATTGATGAACCATTTCAACTGGTCTCAATTATCTGGGAGATAATTTCTTACAAAGACACCTCGTCCCATTCCCCTCATTTTGAATGTCCCGATCCAGCTTTATTTTTACTCATTGTTTTTTTTTTTAAAAATAATGGGTAATTCCAGACTGAGCCATTAGAAGACAAGAACAGGAGAATCGATGTGGTGTAGTGATCAAGATTTGGACTGTCACCCCAGAGATCCAAACTGAAATCTACTCTGAGATATGGAAGCTTTTTCTCTCAGTCAACCTAACTCAGATGATTGTTGCAAATAAAACTCTGAGGAATGAGTTCCACCTTGAGTTCCATTCAAATACTAACCAGGCCTAGCCCTGCTTAGCTTTTCTGTGGTCAGTCAAGTTCAGTTGGCCAATGGAACCAGTGAAGGCAGTTGGGTGTAGTGACTAAGGCATCAGGCTAGAAACCGGGAGACCTGGAGTTCTAGTCCCATCCTAGGCAGAAAGCCAGCTGGGTGACCTTGGACCAGCCACACTCTCTCAGCTTTAGGAAGGAGGAAATGGCCAACCCCTTCTGAAATCTTGCCAAAAAACCCTGCAGAGATGTTTTCAGAGAGTGGCCAGGAGTCAAATCAGACTCGATTGCACAGAAAGACACAACTGGGAAATAATCCAAAATAGATGGAGAACTTCAGAACTGACTTTCCAGAGTGACGGACATTACAAATTAGTGATTAGCATAATTTCCATAATAGCTGTCTTAACAATACAATAATAATGTCAACTCTTTTTTTTTTAATTGAAAAAGTTTTACCAATACAAATTTTCCCCCTTTTTCCCCCCCTCCCTAGCCCCACATTATAAGATACATATAAAAACAATATATAATTCCGTCCCGTCCCCACCCTAACCCTCCCCCTCCTCCCTCTTCCCTCCCCCCCTTGACTTCCATTATATGCAATATTAATATTCCCAAACAATATATATGTTATTCAATCTTCCATATCTTTTTTCTATATTTACTAACAGACTAACATAATCATCTCAGCTAAAAGCGATATAATATTTTCTAGTCTGATACTTATTCTGTACATACTCAATCCATAATTTCCATTCCTGTATATACTTCTCATGCGTCTGGTCTTTTAAAAAAGCTGAAACCTTTGCCATTTCTGCAAATCCAGCCATCTTCTGGGTCCATTGGTCAACAGTCGGTAAAACATCACTCTTCCAATGTTGGGCAATCAACAACCTAGCTGCTGTCACCATATACAAAATCAATTTAGTTTCACCCAGTGTGAAGTCTTTAACTATACCCAATAGAAAAAATTGCGGAGAAAATTGTATTTTTTTCTTTAAAACATTTTGCATAACCCACCAGATTTTTATCCAAAAAGCCCTCACTTCCCTGCAAGTCCACCAGATGTGATAATATGTAGCATCTAAACAATCACATCTCCAACATTTTGGCTGCACATTAGGGTACATACAAGACAATTTCTTGGGGTCTAAATGCCATCTATAAAACATTTTATAAAAATTTTCTCGTAAATTTTGTGACTGTGTAAATTTAACATTCTGAACCCATATTTTTTCCCATGTTTCCATCATAACTGGTTGAGAGAAATTTTGTGCCCATTTAATCATACAATCTTTAACTAGCTCATTTTCTGAGTCTCTTTCTAACAGAACATTATAAACTCTCTTAATATGCATTGGACCTGTCCGCTTTATCTGTTCAACCAATTCTACTTCATATTCCATTAAACCAGTTTGTTGATCTTCTTTCCATCTCATCTGTAATTGATTGTACTGCAACCAAGTCAACGATTTCCCTTCTTCCAACAGCATATCCAAAGTCTTCAATCGCCACCTGCCCTCTTCAAAGTAAAGTAACTCTTTATATAAGAAACCCCCGAGTGACTTAATATTTGTATTCACATAGTATCAGCGAGATCCAGCCAAAACGGAATCTTGTAATCCCAATTAGTTCGGTGCCTTCTCCAAACTCTCAACAAGGCATTTCTAAGTAGATGACTATTAAACACTTTATCCACTTTGTTATCATAAAATAAGTATGCATGCCAACCCCAAACCAGGTCATGACTTTCTATATTCAACAAGTCAGTCTTAGTTTTCCCAAACCAATCACTTAATTGTATCAATGCAGTTGCTTCATAATATAGTCGAAGGTTTGGGAGTTTAAGACCACCTCTCTCACGAGTATCTTGCATTATTTTCAGTTTAACTCTTGGTTTTTTATCATTCCAAATGAATTTGTTCAGTCCTTTTTGCCATTCTAGCAATGGTTTGTCTGATTTAAGCACCGGTATCATTTGAAATAAAAAGATAAGTCTAGGTAAAACATTCATCTTTACTGCTGATATTCTTCCAAGCAGTGATAACTGCAGTTTCTTCCAGTTTTGCATATCTTTTTGTATCTTTTGCCACAGAACCTCATAGTTATTTTGAAACAGTTTAGCATTGGAGTCTGTGATTTGTACTCCTAAATATTTGACCTTTGAAACAATCTCAAAACCTGCCATTCTTTCCAGTTCCTTTTTTTTGCTCTCTGTCAGATTTTTGACAATCATTTTAGTTTTCTTCTGATTCAACCTAAAACCAGATACCATGCCATAATCTTCTATGATATTTTTCATCTGGATTATTGAATTCATAGGTTGTGATAGGGTAACAACCAGGTCGTCTGCAAATGCCTTAGTTCTGTAGTCCTCTTGCCTTATAACTATTCCAGTCAAGGAATTCGAATCCCGTATTGCATTAAGTAAGACTTCTAAAGTTAGAATAAATAATAACGGGGATAATGGACAACCTTGTCTGGTGCCTTTTTGTATGTTGAAATTCGATGTTAAACATCCATTAATAATAAGTTGTGCATATTGTTCTTGATAGATTGCACCAATCGCTTGTATAAACCGCTCCCCCAAATCCATTTTTTCCAAAGTCTTAATTATAAAGTTCCAATTCACTCGATCAAAGGCTTTTTCCGCATCCAAAAAAACCAGCACTGCAGAGATCTGTTTATTCTTATCTAGATAGTCCATTAAGTCTATGACTTGCCTAACATTCTCCTTCATATATCTGCCTTCAATAAATCCTGCTTGATCATGGTGAATTATCTTTTGAATAACTGGCATCAATCTGTTGGCTAGTACTTTTGCAAAGATTTTATAGTCTGTGTTTAATAAAGATATTGGTCTATAATTTTCTGGTTTCTTAGGACCTGATTCTTCTTTCAGAATCAATGAAACAAAAGCTGTTTTCCATGAGGAAGGTATCTTACCACCTAGTTGTATATTACAAAATAAATCTTTAAGATGCTGAATCATTTCTTCCTGTAAAGTTTTATAATAAATTGCAGTTAAGCCGTCCGTCCCTGGAGCTTTAGCTGTTTTTAATTGTTTTATAGCAAAACTGATCTCCTCCACTGTTATCAATTGTTCCAAGCTTTTCTTTTGAGTCGTTGAAATTTTTGAAATTCTCTTGTTTTCTAAATATTCATCTATGGTAATATTCTGTATGTCATCTTTAGCATATAACTTAGTATAATATTCCAAAAAGGCTTTTTTAATTAGATCTTGTTGATAAACTTCTTTATCAGCATATTCAGTACTATCAATAATTCGTATCGATGCTTGTTTCCTCAAAGTATACGCCAACCACCTGCCCGGTTTGTTAGCATTGGAAAAGGTATTATGCTTTGCAAATTGTAAGTTAGTTGCCGTTTGGTCTGCTATAAGCATTTGAAATTGATCCTTCAGAAGTTTTATAGCCATTTGCAATTTTCCGTCTGTTGGTTTTTGTATCAATTGTTGTTCTTTCTTTTTTATCTCAGATTCCAATTGTTGTCTTTTCTTCTGCTGATTCTGCCTGTGTTTAGAATTCATTTGAATTAGTACTCCCCGCATATATGCTTTACCTGCATCCCAAACTGTTTCAATAGGGGTACCTTTGTTCAGGTTAAATTTAAAAAACTCCTTTAAATGCTTTTTAAGTTCAATTATATTTTTTTCATATCTAAATGTCAACTCTTAACCAAAAGATTTGAAAAACCTTTGAGAAGCTGTACAAACAAAATTACAATCAAAGCTCTTACTGTTGTAGGTACACACGTTTATACACTAAATGGAACAGATCCAGAAGGAGATCCGGTAACCTATGGCGTGACCTTTGAGGCCGGAGCAAGAAAATACTTTGCCGTGGATGAAAACTATGGAAATGTTACCCTGATTGCAGAGCTTGATCGAGAGGTATAGCCCAGAAGGATCTTTTTCCAAATCTGATTCTCCCACAGCTGCGGTAGGGATCTTGGTGTGAATTAGGCTATTTAACATTCAAAAAGGGATGGAGCTGAGGAAATCAGATAATTAGATATTTCATATCGTTTGAAAGAAGTTCCCCATAGAGCTACAGTCTAGAATTCTTCTCCCGGTTACATTCATAGGCATTATTCTTGCTATCCACAGCTGAATCTATGATAATAATACACCCAGCATCATCAGATCCTAGTTATGACAAATAGTTGTGTTATTTTTCATGGCCGCCTCCTTTTGTGGAGTAATTTTTGGCTGATTATTGGATTATTTCTGGAATTGCATTGCCTATTTTTTATTAAATCCAAAGCAAAGAGAAATCAGGTGTTTGTATGTTATGAACAATTGCTAAAATACACCCTTCTTTACATCCTCAGACACAAGATGAGATCGAAGTGGTCGTTAATATTTCCGATGGCTTAAGCACAGTGAGTATATCAATAGAAACGAACTTTCAATAATTAGAGATGTTTCATTTCATAGCGACAAAGTGTGCTTCACACCAAGAGCGAGTTTCAAAACCTGTCGCTACTGGTTCACTCATGGGCGTGCGTGCGTGCGTGTGCCTGCGCGTGCGCGCAATGCTTCTGCACATGCGCAGAAGCATCCGGGCAGGTGGGCGGAGTCTCCCGCCACCACCACTACCGGTTTACCCGATCCAGGGCGAACCGGTAGCAACCCACCATTGCTTCACACCTAAGCAACTAAGCAACCAAGACAATTAAAGGCCTGGAGACTAAAACATACGAAGAATGGTTGCATGAATTGGGTACGGCCAGTCTAGAGAAAAGAAGGATCAAGGGGGACATGATAGCAGGTATTCCAGTATTTGAGGAGTTGCCACAAAGGGGCTCAACTAAAATTCCAAAGCACCAGAAGGCAGGAGAAGAAGCAATGGATGGGAACTAATTAAGGAGAGAAGCAACCTGGAACTGAGGAGGAATTTCCTAACAGTGAGGACAATTAATAAATAGAACAGCTTGCCTTCAGAAGTTGTGGGTGCTTCTACACTGAAGGTTTTTAAGAAGAGACTGGACAGCCATTTGTCCAGAATGGTATTCCTGCTTGAGCAGGAGGTTGGTCTAGAAGACCTCCAAGGTCCCTTCCAGCTCTACTCTGATTGATTGACCTTAAGTCCTGTTCTAAGATGACTAAGGTCTGAATCTGGGCCCAGCCTTTCTTGCTCCATCTTAACTGGGTCACACATCAGTGCATGGGCTGCAGTTCTGAAAGTGCAAATTCAATCATCCCATATCTATTTTCAAATCTGGGTGATAATGAATCATTGTGTTGTTACCTGGATCATTGCCAGAATAAATCTCTTAAAAGCTGATTCCATAGTTATAAATTCAGTCCAGCTTCTGATTACCAGACAGAAGCCAAATATTCACATTGGGAGATCTTTGTGACAAGAAGCTGTTTTACTCAAGGAATGAAAGAAGATCATCAGAGAGTAACATGGTTCAGGCAATATCTCCACATGCTGCAAAATTCTTTGAATTCATTGATACGTATCTCTTTGGGTGAACATGAGGCTACCCTGAAAATTCATTTCTTTGACTTCAATCTTATGTTCTTCCCTGTCCATCCTACCTGTCCATCCTACCTCAGGCTCTTTAATTCACTCATTTATTTGGTCTTCAAAACTATTAAGAATCTAAATTTATTTTTTGCATATTTGCATATTGGAGTGTGTGGACCATGGATGGGGAACCTCGAGTTTTCCTGAATCTTTATTGATCTACTTTCTGACTTCATCTGGAAATCCAGTTCTAACTGGGCTGTGTCCTTACATTCTTGTTCAAATAAATGTCGTGCAAGGTACCAAGGTGTCATGTGGTTGGTTTAATTTTGGCTTCGCTATGAGGTGTGAAGTCGGCCATTGCCATTTTCAAGTTGTGATTTGTAGCTTAGTATTGGGTGTGACCTATGCTCTGATGGCTTTGTCAATAGTTTAATTAAAACCAGCTATAGTTCAGCATGATCAATACAACTCTATGGTTTCACATATTGGGGGAAATCGGAAGGTGTCTCACACCGAGGTATATTTGCACTGAATTCTCTAAAATCTCAGAAATCTTTCAGACTTTGCTGCCTGATCTGAAACTCCTCTGAGGTGTTTGCTATTGAGCTGTTCTCTCCTTTAAAAGCAAATGTTCAGATTTCTTTTTAAAAAGCCATTAATTTGAATTTTTCTCATTTGTTCTGAACATAATGCACTTCCTTGAATGTAACCAGTAAGACCTTCAGAAGACTCACTGCTGTTACTATCCCGATCGCTTAAGTCTCCAGGGTGTATTTTTCCATCTTTATACAGTAGTCCTTTGTTACCACGGTATTTCTTTCATCCATTACCAGTAGACTAGGTCGCAATAAGCAAGCAAGCATGCACAGGACTGTGTGTCCGTCACACTGCCTGGCTGAACTGTTCGCATGTTCAACTTTAGGTGGCTGAGAAGGTCAGAATCGTTATAACAGATGCAAATGACGAAAGACCAGAATTCATCAACACGCCTTACATCATTCAAGTCCAAGAGGTTGGTGGATTTCATTTGGACTCTTGGGTAGCTGGAATGATGAAGCTTCATGAGGGACAAAGCTATTACACCAATATGATAGCCAGTTTGGTTAGTGGTAAAATGCTGATCTAGAAACTAGCAGATTAGGAGTTCTAGTCTTGTCATAGCTACAGAAGCCAGCTGGGTGGCATTGGAGCAGTTGCTCTCTCTCTCTCTCTCTCAGCCCAACCCACCTCATGTGGTTATTAGGAAGCAGGCATGTCCACTACCTTGAATTATATATAACAAAAGTGGGGGGAGGGGATAGAGAAAGTGATAGGGGGAGGGGAAGGGGGAGTTGTGTGATTGGGTTTGTATTAATCAATAGATACATGCATTTGAGATGGTCCAGTTCTACAAGTCATTTCTGTCAAATGTTACATCATTATCATGTGTGATTTTTCTTGGGAAATCTACAACTGACAGGTTGCTTTCCTATTCCCTCCTTTCATCACTGTGAAGGTAGTGGGGATGTAGAAGACGTTACATTCCTTGTATTTGTTTGTTGGTTTCATCTCAGTAGGACCTCTCATTCTTTCCTTCTCCAGTACACTCTTACTGTAGGTAGTGTGGTCTTCTCCTTTATTAGTCGCTTCCTCTCGCCTACTTTTTCTCTGACCCCTCCACCCTCGGTCACTATTCTTCCATTTCAACTCTTGCTATTGTCGTTCTTGCTTTCAACTCTAATTCAACTCTTTTCTGGATTTTCAGAACATGCCGGTTGGGAGCAGCATCTTCAAAATCGAAGCAGTGGACAGAGACACAGGCTCAGGAGGCAGCATCAACTATTTCCTGCAGGTAAAGCTGCATTTAAGACATGGAGTCTTTGGGCCCTTTGGTTTTTATTCCGCTTAGAAGGGGACCAACCATTCCAGATGGCTTGTGGGTTTTAAAAAGTAAAGAACAAAGAGATTAAAAAGAAACGGGTTGTGCACCTCTGAAAGAAACAAATGCACAACTCTGGGCTCATGACGCTCTACCCCGGGACCTGGGAGAACACCCAGGTTTTGAAAGATGATTAGAACATTATCAGGGAGGAAACCAGAGAGATGCTGTCCTAGAGAGGAAGGGCCATGAGCAAGAGAGAGATATTAGGATAGTAGGGACTCAACTCCTAACATTGAGATTTCTGTTCAGGAGCTGAGCTCCTCTGATTCTGACTTAAGAGCAATGTGCCTGAAAACACAGGAATATATTGTGGATGCATGGAGGTTAGAGGTGATATTTCCCTCCATTTGTGGACCCTTAATGGATCACTACAAATCTAGGTATCTGATTTCAGGTCTTTCAAAAGGAAAGGTAATTGCAAGGCTTTTGCAGTTTCCACTCATACAAATCACTCAGTTCTTCCTTCCTTCCTTCTTTCCACCCTTCGTAAAGAGGTAAAGAGAAGAGCAAAACTGATTTTTTTTCTTCTTTTTGGCCTGATGAGGGGATGAGCATTTTTATTATTTTTAGCCCTGGAGCAGCTCACATTTACTGTTTTTAGTGGTGGGGGAATTTATTTTTGAATGAGGGACCACCAAGATGAGTTTATTCATTACCAAAATGAAAAATCCAAATAAAATAAAGTTGGTTGTTATCTTGTAGCGGGAAAACCCACTTCCCCAAATGCAGGAGACAAGACCACAAAAGTTGGAGAACACAGGTTTATTTGCTGGCAAAGGTTCGGAGCATTCACATGTCAGATTCCAAACCCTGGGCTATGCCCAGGGTGTACCTTTTATACATTTTGCATTTCTAGCCACGCCAGAGGCGTTACACTTCTGACTCTATTTCCATATATGGCTACTTTCTTACACCTTAAGTTATCTTCCATTAACACGTCTGATGACATATTGCTTAATATAAATTCATTACAGAAATGATATAGAACATAGGTCATTAAGGTCATCAGTACATTTAACAAGTTCCTTATTTCTGTTCATTGTACTTTCTTGAGGTTTACAACATAACTTCTGCTCCAACGTCAGTACCTCAGAAAACAATATAATACTGTGCATGATACAATACTTAGATCAATATAGGTATAGTATAAGACCCTTCTGTCTCATTCCCCCCTTTGTAACTCCACCTAAATCCCCTGATTACTGTGGAGTTTCATAAAGAGGGAGGTCATCCTCCATTGAGCTAAATTTCTCATACTCCCACCAAGCCATCGCCTGAGCTGTGGCCTTCTTATCCATGAGTAGAGAGAGACTGTTAGAAATTGTGCAAACAAAAATGGGAAGAATGCAGGGCAAAATTACATATCCAGCAGCTATTAACCCAATCAATGCCACAATAGCTTGCAGTCCCGGCGGTTTAGGGAACCAACCTGAAAAGGCGTCAGCTAAATTAAACCCTTTCCAAGTTTGAACTGGGATGTGTGCTATTTTGACTGCTTTATCAGTTATTTCCTTAATGACCTTGCCATTGTCATCGATCTCAATACAGCAATTAGATTAAATTTACCACACACCCCTCCTTCTTTGGCTAGGAGGTAATCTAAGGCTAAGCAGTTTTGCATGATATACATTCGAGACTTCACACTCTGAACAGCTAATTTGGTGAGGCCTTTCACAGTTTCATTAGTAATTATTTCTATAACAGCCTGTAGCCTAATCAAGCAGTTTAACAGGTAGATGGGGATCCGATACCCGTAGGTGCCATCCTCTGCCCAGGTGGCTGGTCCATACACCTCAATGATTCTCTCCGGTGGCCATTCATCATCCAATGACCTATTTTAACCTTTTCAATCAAGGAAGTGTCAATGGCTGCCCTCTTGGATCGGATGTTTCCAACTTCATCATACACTGGTACCCTGGCCGAATTCCGAGGACGGAGGTTTACAGGGACCCAAGGAGTACGTAGGAGGTGACACCTTATAGTGGAATTATATGCCAGTATCGAGTCCCTTCATGCTCACAGGGGGAGATTATTGGAAGAGCAGTTAGGGAGTTTGGTACTGCTATAAACAAAATGCCTACCCGAGAGTAAGGCCACAAAGCATTCAGTACACAGAGGTATCTTGGAGCCCACCACATTCTGCATGTTATGGATCCCCCTTGCGTACTTGAAGGGGTGTCTGGGGTCCAATATTCCCCATGCATTACCTCTGGGTAATTTACAGTGGGAGTAGGGGCAAGTACTCTTTCCATATTCTGACTATCGAGTGCAGCTTGACACCAGTCTAGGGGTTACTTCCTCATTCCCCCCTACTCCTGAGGCTCCACCCTCTCCTACAAGGCCTACAATACATATAGTTACACAGATTCTGTCAAGTTGTTCAGTTGATCCCACAACTGAACAACTTGACAGAATCTGGATCGCAATTTCCAGGATAAGTTCCTTTCGTCGCCTGTACGTTGGATGTTAGCCTCCGAAGTAACATCTGCAGGGGTTTTCTTCACCTCTCCTGTTCATAGAGGGACAGCACCCGGAGTGTCACCAGAAGGGGAGAGGTTCTTTGAAGAATTAGTTTCCACATAAACTTGGGCTTTTTCTTAAAAGCACAGGGAGGAAAGAAAAGTTGAACTCCATCCTTCACCCTGTCTAAATGGCCATACCAGACTGGGTGAAATAATTTTCCTTCCTCTCAGTGGTGTCAACTCATTTCTAACAATTGAAAATTCATATCTCTAGAGATCAGGCATTTAACACTTGCAGTTACCTTGAAGGTACCTAAAGACTTAGACATATACACTAGTCATTATAAATGCACAGCAACCAATAATTTTTAACAGAAATCACATCAAATTAGTCAATACAAATTATCTGTGTCTTCCCATTTAGACAGGCTTTACCTTTTTATTACCTGCTAAACCCTGGGTGGGAAGAATAAGAAATAATTTTCTTCTCTATTCTTAGGTCTTTCAGAGTTCTCTGGGTCTTTTAAGAATGGTAGATTATCAGAATCTTTGTAACACTGCAGTATCTCTTTTCTCCTATTCTGGGGTCCCCCCACCACACATAACAGTGTACACTAACCATATCTTTCTTGGTCAGCCCCAACTTCTGAATCATTTTACTGTATGATGGGGCGTCCCATCTTCTAAATATTTTTCTCTAAAGGACTAGTCGGGTCTTTTTATAGTTTGGGATTCTTCCTAATTGTTTTAGTGATCTTCTCGCTTTTACTCAAAGTTACATCCATTGTTCTATTTCCTCAAGCACTGGATTGTGTCTGGCCTGGAAATGTTCTGTCTCTCGCTTGGATCTCCCAGCCGACGTTGGCCTATTTTTAAAGATCCAAACTCTTCTCCATTCATTTTAGATCTCCCAGCAAATGCTGGCTATTTTAAAGATCCAAAATGTATAGAGACTTTGGTTCACACATATCATTTGCACCTTGCCAGGGCTCTCATGAGCAAGTTTGAACTCCACTTTTTCTTTTTAAGGACCTTTATTTAGCCAAATTGGTTTTCCTGTGTCATCCCTACTAAAACCTTTCTTGGTCCTTGTTGGTATGCACTCAGGCCATCCAGTATATGTGCAAATAAGAACTAACATTGCACGATGTGGACCTGACCTTGGCTTATCTGTAAAATCAATCATCAGGGTATCAAAAGGATAGCTTCCTGTGGGTTGATGTCCTTGAGGCGGTTGGGGCCCTTGTCTGGGATTATTGGCTGCACAGATTTCACATCTCATACAGACATTGGCAGCAATGCTGTGGATTTTATTGATGTATACTTCATGTAGCACAGCCTTGGCCAATGCAGTCTTTCCCAAATGTAATTGCTTATGGACTTGTCACACAGCATCCCATACCATATGTCCCGGGACCAAAATACGCTGGTTGGGAAGAATCCACCATCCATCTTCCAATGTCACCTCAAGTTCCTTAGCTTGTTGCAAGAGACCTAATTAGAATAATTAGGTCCAATTTGTTCATCTGGGACCCATAGAGTTAAACAGCTAGCCTGTATAATTAAAGGCTTCAGCGCGGCTCGACGAGCTTCCTGGTTGGCCTTATTATTGCCTTGCTGTGTCTTTGATGCTGTCTTCTGGTGTCCTCTACATTGCATAACAGCCATTTCGTGGGGGGGGGGGCAGACACTGTCCATCTGGCCTAAGATCTGGGGCCCATACTTAATGTCCTTTCCCCCTGCCGTTATAAAGCCCCTCTCCTTGTATATGGCCCAATGCACTTGCACTGTCAAGAAGGCATATTTAGAGTCTGTATAAATGTTGACACATTTGCCTTTTGTAAGTTCCAAAGCTTGAGTCAAAGCGTGCAGTTCTACCAGCTGAGCACTTGTACCGGGAGGGAGGGGCTCAGCTTCCCATACATCTTCAAGAGTTACAACAGCATACCCAGCTTTCTGTATTTCCTCCTGCACAAAACTGGTGCCATCTGTGTATGGAGTAAAGTCGGGGTTGGAAAGCGGAACATCAGTCATATCTGGACGGCTGGCATAGGTTTCCTCAATAGTCTGAATACAATCGTGAGTAACTTTTAAATCTGGTTCAGGCAGCAATGTGGCTGGATTCAATGTAATAAGTTGTATTAACTTGATCATGGGGTTGTGCATAATTAAACCTTGGTATTTCAGCATGTGGGGGTTGGTCAACCACAAATGTCCTTTGGTTTCTAAGACAGCTTTGAGGGCGGAGGGGGTGGGGTGTAGATATCCAATTCCTGGCCAAAAGTTAATTTACTAGCTTTTTGTATTAACAACGCCGTGCTTGCCAGGGCTTTCAGATAGCCAGGCCATCCTCTTGCTACAATATTCAGCTGCTTCAACAGATAAGCAATGGGGCGATGCCAAGTTTCCATTTTCTGGGTGAGAACCCCCACTGCTACGTTCTGTTTAGTGTCAACAAACAGCTGAAATGGCTTGTCTAGGTAGTCCTAAACTGGGAGCTTGCATTAAAGCGTCTTTTAAAGTTGTGAAACTTTTCTCTTCCTCTTTTTCCCTTCGCAGAGGTTCCTTATCACTTCCTCTTATAACTTCATAGAGAGGTTTTGCAATTAAACTGAAATTGGGAGTCCAGATGCAACAGAAGCCTGCAGCCCCCCCCCCAAAACCCCTCAAGTCTTTCCTACTCCTAAGTGCCAGGAGACATATGGCCTCCTTTCTCTTATGGCTGAGAGTTCTTTTACCTAGTTCAATGTCATATCCCAGATATCTGATTTTTTGTAAGACTAGTTATGCCTTTTTCCTGGATGCCTTGCAGCCCAGCTCTTGCAAGAAATGGAGCAAGTCGTGGGTGTTTCACCAACAGTCGTTTTCCATCTGGCCTGTGACTAACAAATCATCTATGTATTGGAACACAACATCTGGGTAGGGGATTTCCAGGGCCGTCAAATCTTTTCCCAGTGCAGCTCCGAAAAGAGTTGGGGAGTTCTTGAATCCTTGGGGTAACCGTGTCCAGGCATACTGTTGTTTTCTTCTCCATCACTCCTTGGATATTGATGGAGTAGGGAGAGGCTTGGCTCAGAGGCTGGGTTAGGACTGAACAAGTGGCCCCAGTATCCACAAGGAAGGAGATAGGTTTGCCTCCTATTTTAAACTGACCACAGATTCCAGGAGGCAGGCTGAACCCGGTCAGTCTCAGTCCCATTCCTCCACTTCTGCCAGGCCTATGAGGGGGGCTTTTGAAAATCCTTCTCTTCGTCCTCTCCCTCCTGGCTTCTCCCTAGGCCATCTCTGTAGTTCTTCACAAACCTGCCTCCTCTTCCTTCTTGTCCTTCCTCCTTATCCTTTTCCCTTCCAGTGCCCTTCTTTCTTACATATGGTGCACTGGTTACGTCCTAGACTCATTCCATACCATTTGCCTCTGCCACCTCCCCTTCCTCTTGGTACCCTCATCATACCAGCGGCCAGCAATTCAATTTTTCGTTGCATTTTTTTTTTTGGTCTATTTTTGTTCTGTTTCCTTTCCTCCACCTTGTCACGATTGACAAAAGTCTTCCATCAACTCACTCAAAGGCTTTCCCAGGGCTCCCTCCAGTCTTTGTAACTTTTTATGTATATCTGGGGCACTTTGTGATAGAAGGGTCATGGCAAGCATTTGAGCATTTTCAGGCACTGTTGGATCAATAGGAGTATACATTTGGTATGCCTCCAGCAACCAAGTATAAAAAGCTTCCGGACTCTCAGTGGCTTCTTGCATCATCAGGGAAGACTTGGACAGGTTAATGGCTGGTTTTCCTGCTGCACGGACTGCCTGCACCACCAAATGTTGATAGTCCTGAATTGCCCATAATTGGCCATTTGGACTCCACAAGGGATCCTTCGTAAGGAAACGTTCCTCGACATATGCTTCAAGAGTATGACCTTGGGGTAGATCAGGCTTCACTATCTTTGATACTGCAATCCTAATCTTTTCCCTCTCGGAGTGACAAGGTGCGTGAGACTAGGAATCTACATTGTTCAATGTTGCATTTCTGGATCCAAGGAGGAGGTCTTTGGAATAAGCTGAGCCACACATCAATGTAGGGGCTTGGTCTAGGTGTCCTAATGTGGGGTGGAACACTAACTGGAGTACCTTTAAAGCAATAAAGGGATCTAATGTTCCCTTATGAGGCCAGCCTACCTCACAGAAAACCCTCAACCTTTGTTTGCTCCACTTAATGCTGTAGTCTTGACTGACATAATCAATTTTGAAATGCTGCAACATGCACTCTAATGGGGTGAGGAGCACACTTCCTCCCCCTCCCATGCTCCTCCTGTGGCACCAGATAAGACAAATGAGGAAAAGGGATGAGAGGAAAGTAAGGGGTCCTTCCTCTCGGGATAACACAGAGGGAGTTATTTCACACACTCATGTCCGACCCAGGGAGCTGGAAAATCACTGTCTCCGATGGGAACTGCGAATGCCAATTACTTCCTACTGGCCCAAGGCACTGGACACTCAACAGTCACTGTTGGGAACTGCAATAGACTTGCAGTTGCGCACTTGACAACCTTCCCCCCTTTTACCTCATAAGAGAGGGTACATTTACCTCTTAAGAGAGGGTGATCAGTCCTCTCCTCTGTCCCTAGTTTACAGGAGGGATTATTCCTATTCCCCAATACTTGTCTGCAGGTTTGTTCTCCTGTCCTCTGGCCAGCTGTAACTTGGCCTGGTCTCCGTTCCCTTTCCAAGTGGTTCTTGGAGGCGTCAACCACCACTGCAGGGGTTCTGTGTCACCGGGAAGTCCCTTGGAACAAAGTGTCAGAGGGCACCTGGGAAGTTCCCTCTAACTCAACAAGGCCCCTGGCAGAGGGGTGACCCTCCAGAGGGTCCCAATGACCCGTTGTGTCCCATCTTGGGTGCCAGAAATGTAGCAGGAAAACCCACTTTCCCAAATGCAGGAGACAAGACCACAAAAGTTGGAGAACACAGGTTTATTTGCTAGCAAAGGTTCGAGCATTCACATGTCAGATTCCGAATCCTGGGCTACGCCCACGGTGTACCTTTTATACATTTTGCAATTCTAGCCATGCCAGAGACGTTATGCTTCTGACTCTATTTCCAATATGGCTACTTTCTTACACCTTCAGTTATCTTCCATTAACACGTTTGATGACATATTGATTAATATAAATTCGTTACAGAAATGATATAGAACATAGGTCATTAAGCTCATCCAGTACATTTAACAAGTTCCTTATTTCTGTTCCCTGTACTTTCTTGAGGTTTGCAACATAACTTCTGCTCCAACATCAGTACCTCAGAAAACAATATAATACTGTGCATGATACAATACTTAGATCAATATAGGTATAGTATAAGACCCTTCTGTCTCAATCTAAACTAGTACAATTTACAAGATAAAAACAAAATATCATAAAAACAAAATATCAAGAATAATGTTGTTTATTGCCTAATTTAAAGACTTAGGAAATGTCAAGAAACCAATTACTGTAGCATCGGAGTAGATCTAGGACAACTGATCGAGTAGCTTCTTTTGAAAGCACACAGATTTAAGGAGGATTAAATTTAATCTCCTTAATGGGAGCAGCACACAAGCCAAGCCAAATTTTGTTCATGGCCAAGACAGAGAGGAAGACGATTCATTCTTTCTCAAAGGAGTCTCCAGGGGTTCTGAGTCCACCTCACAAGCTCATCCTGATGTTTAAATTCATATTTATTTTCCAAGGTCTCTACTACTGCCTTAGGAGATCTCTGCTTCTTTGAAAAATACTTTTTGAAAAATACTGTTTGGTTTTGCTTAACACTGACTGTGATTTTCTCTCCTTCTTACTGGTTGTATTGTGTTAAGAGTTTGCAGCAATCCAACCAACACACAAGTAAATAATTCAGCAGTATTCATTTGTATAAGAAACTTCTTTATATACAATACCCATGCAGCAGAAGCTATAACTAGAACCCAGAAGACAGAAACACAGAAGCTATATAATACAGAGTCTATATTTCAAAGACAAACCAACTCTTTTATATAAATCAGTCAAGCTAAGCCACGCCCAGGCTCCGAGCCATCTGGGTCACCAAACAGTCCCCATTGGCTGACCTGTTACCATGTCTATTCCAATTCATGAACTCTCATACACTGACATATTGTAAGTTAAATTTAAAATCTGAATTACTATGTTGTGTTGTAATCTTGCTTTGTTTTTGATGAGCTGAACAGGAATAGAAGGGGAAAATTCTAAAATTAGGAAATCTATGTTTTAATACATAAAAAATTGCCTGCAGTCCTCTGTCAACCAAAAGTCCTTGTACGTGGAAAATTATCTGGTGGGGCAAGGAATCTAAACCATTGTTCTCCCTCTAATGTTCTTCATAAATACCCAAGAATGTTGAAAGGAGTTTTGGGGTGAACTTGTCATTTAAAAAAGGATTAGGGATTTAGGGTTGGATTAGATATGCAAGCATTATCCTTCTTCTGTTTCTTCTATTATATTTGAAAGAAAAGAAAAGAAAATTTGCCCAACTGAAAATGGTCCCTTTTGAATCTCAGGGTGCTTGAAGAACACCCAAGGGCTACACAGCCTTCTTTTCACTGTTAGAGCCAAATTATGATTGGCAGAAATCTGTGAATACAAATGGACGAAGAAGGAATCCGAGGTTACCAATCCTTTCTCCCTACTATAGATCTTAGAAAATCTGGCCAGGGTGTTGGGGATCCACACAAGAATTAGGAAAAGCACAACAAAAAGAACCGGTAAGCATTTGGTCAATTGGTGTCTATGGAGATTCTCAGTCATTCAGCTCATGGTTATCTCAAAGAACAACCATTATTCTTGAATGAGAAGCAAAATGTCTTCAAGGAAAACCAAAGAAAGCCCAGTTGCCTTTTGAAAAAGCACCTTTGGTGCTTCGATGCTATTTACAAAGGGTCCTTGAACTCTCAATTGTCACGGTGCAAAATTTCATTTTCTCTCTCCTGCAGAAGAAAATAACATGCCTTGCATCTGATATAGCGGAGAGCAGTGAAAGAATGGTGGGACATGTCTCGCTTCCTGATCTTTGGAATTCATGTCCCTTTTTGCAAAATAGAAGATGGGCAGGGTAGAAATGGTCAACATTCTATCCTAAAGGGCCTTACCAAATCTTTTCTCTTTGTCTGGCCAAAATGACTGTGTTAATGATGTCTTGAAAGTCAAGTTCAACTTGAGAGAGTCTTATTTTGAAAAAGGTAAGAGTCCCTCAAGTTCAAAAGGAGACATCACTGGCTCCTTCTATGCAAAACCAATAGATTAAGCCAATGCAATGTTGCCTGCCTGCCTCCCTCCCTCCCTCCCTTCCTTCCTTCCTTCCGCCTTTCCTTCCTTCCTTCCTTCCTTCCTTCCTTCCTTCCTTCCTTCCTTCTTTCTTTCTTTCTTTCTTTCTTTCTTTCTTTCTTTCTTTCCCTTCCTTCCTTCCTTCTTCTTTCTTTCTTTCTTCCTTCTTTCTTTCCCTTTCTTTCATTCATTCTTTCCCATGTTTCTTTCTTCCAGAATATCCATACAAATAAATTTACCATAGATCGTCACAGCGGCGTCCTTCGCATCAAAACAGGGATCAACCTTGACTACGAAAAAGCAAGAACTTTTTTCGTGACTGCAGTGGCTAAGGTAAAATATATTCCTCAAAGGGGTAAACTCATAACAGTAAACCAGATGTGTAGATCATGGAAAATGGTACAATTTCTAATGATAAACTGGTGATCTCTGATCTTTTTCATCCTTGAACTTTTGTGAACTGCCTGATCTAGACATGTCAGTCAAAGGACACTAACTTGAGAAAAGTTGCCTTAAACCTGTACGTTTCTGATGGCAACATAGATGGTTATATTCAGTTTTTGGGGAAGAGACTCAGTGGCCAACATCTTCTGCAAGAGCTCCTGTCTTACAGCTGGACACTAGCGTGATCCCTGCTGAAATTCAAGAAGCTACTAAAGATCTGATTTTTCCAAGGAGCATTTGAGACTAAGCAAAGAGAAAGGGATGGTTGGTGCTGTTAGTATGAGCATAATTTAGTGATCCTATATCAATTTTGGGTTGATCCAGTGGTTTATAACAATCTTGGAATTATTTTTGTCTCCCAGGATGGTGGTGGAAAGCTCCGTGGGAATCACAAGGTGTTTTCAGCCACAACTACCATCACAATCAATGTTGAGGATATTCAAGACACGCCACCAATTTTTGTGGGCACACCCTACTATGGGTATGTGTATGAGGACACGCTTGTGGTGAGTATTATGAGGATCCTGTTTACTCCATCCAAAGAGTATGGACTCCAATGGGTCCTTGATAATCTCTGAGCTTGATGGTCTTCTTGCAGACGTTTCATTACCAAAGTAGGTAACATCATCAGTGCTAGAGGGGAGGGGAGTTTGGTAGGAGGGAGGGAGGAGGAGGAGGCAGAGGAGGAGGGCTGTGGGTTCTTGATGCTCTCTGATCTTTGTTGTTTTCAGACCCAACTAAGAAACAGCATCAATGCTAGAGGGAAGTGGGGTAGAGCAAACAAAGATTTATCAACTGAGACAAACAAGCTAACCGTAAACAATAGCCTAATTCAACAACTGCCAAGACTCCCATCAACACTGACAGGGCAAGCCACTTGTACATAAACAGAGAATAAAGCCCATTCCCTTTGAGCACTGATAATGTTACCTAGTTTGGTAATGAAATGTCTGCAAGAAAAACCACCAAACTCAGAGAGCAACAAGGACCCCACAGTTCAACCCTGAGCTATAAATATGCTCCTCTGTCAGTTTGGATTCTGGAAGGGGAACGCAAAACAAAATGGCTGAGATGTAAAGAGGTCTATATTTGCAGAATGTCCGTGCAATACCTGCTGATATCCCTTTCTCCTACTGCTTCTTTTAGCCTGCTACTTCAGCAGATCTTTAGAAACAACAGAAGAGCACAGGGAGATTCTGCTAGAATAGGAGATTGAAAATCATCAAGCCATTGTATTGCAATTTAGAAATGACCTTGATATGAAAGAACCATTGAAAAGAGACTTGAGGAAGCTATTATATAATCCATGGTTGTCACAAGCATGAAAAATAGACAAACATACAGAATAACAGAGTTGGAAGAGACCTTGGAGATCTTCTAATCCATCCTCTTGCTCAAGCAGGAGACCCTATATGGTTTCATGCAAGTGGCTGTCCAGTCTCTTCTTAAAAGGCTCCAGTGATGGAGCATCCACAGCTTCTGAAGGCAAGCTGTTCCACCTGTTAATTGTCCTTACTGTTAGGAAGTTTCACCTTAGTTCTAGGTTGCTTCTCTCGTTGGTTAGTTTCCAACCATTATTTCTTGTTTTGCCTTCTGGTGCTTCGGAGAATAGGTTGACCCCCTCTTCTTTGTAGCAGCCCCTCAAATATTGGAACACTGCTATCAAGTTGCACCTAGTCCTTCTTTTCTCTAGACTAGCCATACCCAATTCTTGCAACCGTTCATCATCTGTTTTAGTCTCCAGGCCCTTAATCATCTTGGTTGCTCGCCTCTCCACTCTTTCCAAAGCCTTGACATCTTTTTTTATAATGTGGTGACCAAAACTGGATGCAATATTCCAAGTGTGGTCTTACTAAGGCTTTAATGCTGCTGGGGAATTCTGGGAGTTGAAGTCTTAAACTTACCAAATTTGAAAAAACTCTGAGATAGACAATAGAAACAGAAGGGAGAGGATAAAAATAGTATTTAAAAAGTTGCCTCGTTCTGCAATGAATTCACAATGCTCTCATACATGCAACATACATGGACATGATGCAAGAGCCCAGAATGTAATTTTAGTTTGACTTCCAAGCATACTCCTCTATGCTATTACAATCTGCCAAACTGGAAAAGAGAACAAATAATCCAGTTCAACTGCAGGATTTAGTTTCAGCAGAAATCCAAGTCCAATTTATCGCTGCCTACGGGATTTTGGTTAATCCTATTTTAATTTGCAAGACTACAAATGGATTTAAAATCAACCAAGAGTCCAGGCCAGCATGTGAATTGGCTCTGGAGTTTGACACCCAATTTTTATTTATAGCCGATTCCTCTTCCTACTTTTTCTTATCTTGTGTTGCAGTCTTTTCTATTTTGTGGCACCATATTTTACTGTACATATTGTGATAGTTTTGCCAATCAATTGGCAAATTTCTGGGAATACTGGAGGTGTTTTCTTCCACTTCGTAATCTGTGGCAATAAAATGTTGAAAGATAATAATTAACTTAATATAACTATTAACCAGTGATCTGGAAACACTCTAACAGTGAAATAGAGGACTTTGAAATGGAAACCACTGAAGAATACAATGCAATTAAGCATCAATGACCTCTGAGGAAAAATATTTTTATTATTTATTGATAAGATGTGAATACTGAGGTGTTGATACCTCCAGGACAAGCAAGATAGGCAGTCATGTTTTCTTGCCACATATTTCAGAAACAGATAAGTCATCATGTGTATAATTAAGAGCCATTAATCAGTTGCAGGCTGAACATATAAGAATCAAGGATTGACTATTTAGAAAAGAATAATCCCTACAAAAACACACCCTTTCCAGCATTGATCTGTTCTTTCTTTAAGGACGCTGTTTACCCAGCTGTGTGGCCCTTAGATAAATCTCATCTCTAGCCTAGGCAGAAGGACTAAACCATCTCCAATTTCCAATTCAGTATTTGGATATTTTCCATATTAAAACATAATCAGGCAAGGAAACACCAGAAGCCATCCATGTTTCTTTTTAGACAAATAGTTTTTTAGACAAAAGTAATTCAGTTGCCTAAGCATTTCAGGAAACTTAAGATTTGCAGGATTTCATGGCTAGGTCTTCAAGACAAAGCAGAGGAGACATTTTATATTCACATAGACACTTCTGCATGATCCTGGACCTTCAGATATCTCAACTGGGGTTCCATCTCATGTAGAATCTGATGATCCCATGTTGGACTGAACATTGAAAGCTAACATCTCAACTGAGTTAAAAGTAGCCTAGACATGTATAGAAATATTGATAGTTATCTTGAAACCCAAAGATCAGTACATTGACCTTTGGGCACAATAAAATACAACTCAGAAAGCTCAAACTGCCCAAGAGTCTCCTGAGACAATTCTACAAAGGAATTGTTGAGTCTGTCATCTGCACCTCTATAACTGGAGGTTGGGTTTGGTTCTGCAACCCAACAAGACAGACACAGACTTCAGAGGATAATTAGAACTGCAGAAAAAATAATGGCTACCAGCCTGCCTTCCATTGAGGACCTGTATATTGCACGAGTCAAAAAGAGGGCTTAGAAAATATCTACAGACATTTTCTGCAGATAATCTCTTTTCTGGACATAATCTGTTTCAAATGCTCCCCTCAGGACACTGCTATAGGGCATTGCATGCCAAAACAACTAGACACAAAGATAGCTTTTTCCTCGTGCCATCATTCTGCTGAACACCTAGATCCCATAGCACTGTCTTATGCTCAAGGATATTTAACCATGTAGGAGGCTATATTGTTATTATCCTTGTCATCTTTTCATTTTTCTCATCTTCTTATTTTTCACTTGCTGTTTGTATCTTATGGTTATAATTGTATCTTTGTGATTTATGATCTACAACCTATCACTTTGTTGCTTTATGTACACTGAGAGCTTACGCACCAGAGACAACTTCCTTGTGTGTCCAATCACACTTGGCCAATAAAGAATTCTATTTTAGTCTAATATAGTCTATTCTAGTCTAGTCTAGTCTAGTCTAGTCTAGTCTAGTCTAGTCTAGTCTAGTCTAGTCTAGTCTAGTCTAGTCTAGTCTTTTTCCAAAAATGTTTGCAAGTTTCCCCTACCACTATGATGTCCCATCTCATCTCCTCAGAGTAACACTTTACAGTCTTTTTACTTCACTAGTGTCAGACCTGTCCCCAAACAATCATTCAGGAAAGCTAACTCTTGACTCCAGTTGATGGAAGCAAAAAAGAACTTTTACCAAAGATGTTGATTGCAGGAAAGTGAAGGGCAGAATCTGAAGTTCCCGCTCACTGATACAAAGAGCCAAACCCATCATTCCCCCTCCCTCTCCCCAATGTCTGGTTTATGGCCACCCAATCCAGGATCACTGCAATGTTGTGGGAAACTCTGGGTTGTTTAGGCTGCTGGAATTTCACACCCTGAAGTGGCCCTGAAGATGCCCAGCGTAACCAGGACAAACACCTCTGGTCTTCTTCACATGTCGGTCCCCCTCCCCATTTCCCACCAGTAGATACACAGGTGTGGATTTCCCCAAATGCTCCCACTCCCTTCCCCTTTGATGGAGGGATGCCAGCAAGGCACCAGGCTGATGATGGAGATCCTGAAAAGTAGGCCTCTTGATGTAAAGTTTTTGCTTCCTTTTTCTCCCTAGGGATCGGAAGTTATAACTGTGGTTGCCATTGATGGAGACAGGGGAAAACCTAATGACATATATTACAGCATTGTGAATGGTAAGTGGTTGGTGTAACTGGGAAGACATAAATGAGCTAGGTAGAGGAAAGAAGAAAACCTTGATGATACCTATCAGAATGATTTCCCAGGACAACTGCTGTAAAATATTCTGAAAATGTTTATGTACACATTGCCAATTTGCACTTGCCCAACATTTGACCTCATATGATTCACCAAATCCCCTGCATTGCTTGTTGTGTATTGCTTTAGGCTTGTTGTTGAATCACAAACTCAGCCATCGACCTGGAAAAACGAAACCACTTGCTCCTAAAAGCAGCTGTTGTTTGCAAGAGGGTTTAACTTTCTGACTCATATCCCTTTACAGGTTGCTTGGTTGGGGGGGAATTAGAAGACATTCATACTTGACATAAGGGTGATTTCAAGTTGTTGCAAAAAGTGTGTGAGAGAGTGTGTTTCCCACCCCCTCCAGAAATGTGCATGGGAAATAAAACTTGTGAAAGTTAAATCTTCTCACTTATCTTTATGAGAGATGTTCTCATGGCTGGGAGGTATAATTATACATCTGCTAATTAAAAATGTTCTCTCTTTTTAATCAGTTTATGCTTCATATAGCCGATACTTTGGCATTCCGAGGTAGGGCATGGATTCTTTGAGTGGGCTTATAGAGAGATCCAAGACAGTTTTATCCACAAATTCTGCTTTTTTAGACTTCGGTTGTTATTGTCCAGGAGGAGCAGGTGACTGGTGATTTTTCATCCTTCAGTGAAAATTGGACAATCTTCAATGCTAGGAATATGTCTAATTCCCACACTTCAAGGGCCTGTAGCCCTCTGAAAACTTGCCACTGAATGGCCCAGTTCCTGAAAACCATCTGTGCAGTGTCTCACCTATTTAAGCATGACACACTAGAAAAATGTGTTTCATATCCAAGTGAGTTAACATCATCAATACCACAACCACTCCTCAACTCCAGCCCCAACTGGGCCAGTGGGGGGATGGAAAAGAACAGCTCTTCCTGTGTGTGAATCAGTCAAGTTTATTTTGTCTCATCACTGCTCCTATTTTCCCAAAATAGTTAATTAAGTCTCTGTCCACCAGACTGCTGATTCTCTGGGGACTCTGCTAGGCACAAAAATACACCGCCCAATTCTCCTCCAAACACATTGGCACATTTCCAATCCTGTAGTTGATGCTACACCACCTCCCTACTACCAATTTGGTATTCTTATGTGAGAATGTAAAAAACAACTATGTCTAATTTAATGAAAAGAAGGACTAGGGGTGACATGACTACAGTGTTCCAATATTTGAGGGGCTGCCACAAAGAAGAAGGAGTCAGCCTATTCTCCAAAGCACCTGAAGGCAGGAGAAGAATCAATGGATGGAGAGTTATCAAGGTGAGAAGCAACCTAGAATTAAGGAGGACATTTCTGAACAATCAACCAGTGGAACGATTTGCTTCAAGAAGTTGTGGGTGCTCTGATACTGCAGGTTTTTAGGAAAAGATTGGACAACCATTTGTCTTAAATGGTGTAGGGACTCCTGTTTGAGCAAAGGGTTGGATTAGAAGACCTCCAAGGTCCCTTCCAACTCTGTTATTCTGTTTTTTGGCCCTTTCTCTGGGAAAAATAATAAATTTTCTTGATTTCCCCTTCCAAGCAAAAGCCACTGCCTACTGCTGATTTAGGGCCTGGTCCATCTCTCCACCAATCCAACTGAAATTCTCTGAGAGAGAAAGAAACAGAGTTTATTATTCATTGTCTCAATTTCATTTGAGAAAAAGTATTATCTCTATCCTAAATTGGGTTTTTAGAGATAGTTTTGCTTATTGTTCTCCAGGATCCTGAAATCTCTTTCCTTCAGTTTACTGAAATTTAAAATGTATATTTTAAAAATACACTTATCTTCTGCTTTTCTCAGAAAGACATTGAGCAGAAAAATGTTTTTGAAAGAAGAAGGAATGGAAGGCATGTCCATTTCATCACAATAAGCTGAATGAGGATGCAATTATGTTTAACACAGGCTGAAAGGAACATGATCTAATTCATTCATAGCCATCTTGAAGCCTATTTTATTTTAGCAGATCTGCTCAAATGATCTCTATGTTAAGTCCAAACCAATTTTTCTGAAAAGCAAAGAGGTAATCTAAGACTGCTTTCATGTCTGTCTTCAGAAACCAAGAAAACTATCTGAGTACAGATTACCTCTTGGATTCTGCTCACCTTTCAGATTTCAGATCTTCTCCCTTGACATAAACATTAGATAACTTCTGAGATCCCTTCCAAAATCCAAAGAGGAAGGCTTTTGGGGAAATCCACGTAACTTCATTGTTCTGTGGTATGACCCCCATCCAAGGTCATTAGCTGCTGGGTTCAACTAGTTGCATCATGACAACAGGATTGCGTGACTCTTCTTTCTAGAGAACTAAAATTTCCACAGGGCTAACCTTGCATATCTCTGTTTTTCATAGGAAGTGAAGATTCATTTGAAATAAATAATGCAACGGGAGCTATTTCTGTTGTTAAAAACCCAATTAAACTGAAGAAAGAAGTATATGAACTGAAAGTCCAGGTACTTTGTCTTACTTTCTCACCATAAACTTCTAGTCTAGCCATGATTGTGATGGATTTATACTGTGCAGAATTTCAACATCTGTAAAGAGAGCACACACTTTTCCCCAGAGAACTGAAGCATCAAGAACATCAGTCTGTACCGCATCTACCAAAAAGATCATTGGCACAACAAAACCCTCATCTTATTTAATCATAACCCCAGAAATCATGGAATAAATAGCTAAATTTGTTAATGTGCATCTAAAGTAGGTCAGGAAAGTGTTACAGCTAGGTTTTAGGAAGCAGCACGAGCAAAAAAAAAAAAATCACACAGCATGTTAAAGATGATGAGAGTAGGACAAAAAAACATTTCTATTTTCAAGACCCCAATTCTAAGGGAATGGGTAGTTAGATAAGGTGACCAGATTTTAACATTGGTAAAGAAGGACACCATTGACAGAGCCGGGGGGGGAGGGGCTTGATTAAAAATTTGGTCTATATGGAGCAACAAAAATTTTCATAGAACGCAAAAATAGTATTGTAATATATTTTTTTAAATTTCAAAATAAGTACAATTTACAAATATAATAAATAAATAAAAATTATGTATAGTATTATTTTATTCTATAGGGACTACTCAGAGGGCTGAAAAAAGTCATTTCTGACAGATCCTCGCACTTTTGACTGGTCCTCATACTTATGACCATCCTCACATTTATGCCGGTGCAGCGTTCTTAACAACCATGTCACTCATTTCATAACTGCTTCTCTTCACCATGGTGGCAAGATAGGGCAAAAACGTAAAATGTGAGGACAGTCGTAAGTTCAAGGACTGGTCAAAAGTGCGAGGACCAGTCAAAAATAACTTTTTCAGCCCTCTGAGTATTCCATGTGCACAAAAGGACTACCCAGAGGGCTGAAAAAAGTGATTTCTGACAGGTCCTCGCACTTTTGACCGGTCTTCGCACTTATGACTGGTCATCATTTATGCCCATTGTAGCATTCTTAAAAATGGTGTCACTCATTTCACAACTGCTTCTCTTCACCATGGTGACAAGATAGGGCAAAAACGTAAAATGTGAGGACAGTCGTAAGTTCGAGGACTGGTCAACAGTGCGAGGACCAGCCAAAAATAACTTTTTCAGCCCTCTGAGTAGTCGATGTGCATAAAAGGATACAGCAATAGAGAAGGATGAAGGAAGGGAAGGGAAATTAGAGTAGGAGTGAGGTTAAGAGAGGGAGGAAGAGAGGAGGAGAAGAAGAAAGGAAGAGGAAGTAGGGAGAAGAAGGGGGGAAGAGAAAGTAAGAAGGAAAGAAAAGAGAGAGGTGGTAGGTTTTAGGAGAAAGATTGCTGTACAATAAAAAAGATGAAAGGGAAGAAAACCAACCCCAAACAAATATAAAGATATCAAGATAAAGAATGAATTGTTAAACTTTAAAGAATAAAAGAGAACAAATATGAATAAATAGCAATAATTAGAAACACACATACAAACATACAATGTATTTTCTTTGAACAGAGTATTTGGCCTGTTCACAAATTTAAACAGTGTTTAGTCATTTCACTTAAATTTACAATTTCTATATTTCCTTTTTGCCATATTTATTCCTCATCTATTTTTTAAAAAAACCAATATTACCCTTCATCCTCATCTCTAATCTTAATCAAATTCAATTTTTCCCTTCTATTCTATATTATACCATTCCCATTGTCATCTATTTTTATATCCGTCCTCACATTGGTTAATTATGTAATATTACAGTTGTTTAATACAAATTCAACATTTTAATATAAATCAATTAGTTATATAACTATCTTTTTTGTATATTAATCAATATGAACATGAATATTCCAATTATTTCCATGCAATCCAATTTCTTACAAATCAATTAATTCTATTTACCAATAATAATAAACCAAATAATTTCCCCCATATATTCCTCCAAACCACAACTTAACCATTTCTGCTTTCAACACAATATACAATTAATAGTATCTCAGTTATTACAATTCCCTAGTTAAATAGAGCTTTTTTTTCTTTTGTGTTTTAAAATCTTGAACTCTCCTCTTTAGCCATTTGCCATAAATTTCCCATTGTTTGCACCTACCTTTTTTGATGAGGAAAAAGAAAAGAAATCTGCCTTTCCAACGTTGCAAGCAAACAGCAAAGCCAACAACCTGCTTTAGTTTCATTTTCGTTTTCAGCTTGAATTGCACAAGGAGGAAAAAAAAATGTGCTCCAGCAGCACTCTTTGCAGCTAGCAAAAGACCCCTGCCCAAAACAGCTGAGAGCAAATCAGCTGAGAGTCGGGAGGCCGATCTAATCAACTTACGGTGATTAACCTATACTGAAGCTGAAAGGGGCTGTTTTTTCTATTTTTGCAGACACGGGTCTACTCATTTGGTTTCTTTTAACACTGATCAGCTGTAGGGCGCCCAGTGGCAAGAATTTAAACAGTTTTTTTTCCTCTAGCCATCAGCTGGGACTCAGGAGGCAGCAATAGATTGGGAGTGGGCGGGGTAAGCAAACCGTGTTCTCCCACCGTTCTCTAGCTTGTCCTGCATTCTTTCCAAAAATCAGGACTTTTTTAAAATGCCACGGGACGCGGGACAAATTGTTGAAAATCAGGACTGTCCCGCCAAAAGCAGGACATCTGGTCACCTTATAGTTAGAGCACATGTTGAGATAATGAGATATCTAGTTTGCAGCTTTAACAACTTTCAACTTAAACAGCATGTGTGATTTTGAATTAAAAGAAGAGGAAAGAACATGAAAGAGCTTTTGTGTGTGAAACAGAAAGTAATGATGGGTTTGATTATTAGAAAAAACAGTAGACAGGAAAAAATGAAAGTTATCTTCTAACCATAGTGTAAGAGGTCAAATTAAATTTCTATTTACAATGTTATAGAAGAAAACTGGAAGTCATTTCTTATTTATGTTTTTCTGCATTTTTGACTTCTTTCCTTCCTTCCCTCCCTCCCTCCCTTCTTCCTCTATCGCTTTCTTTCTTTCTTTCTTTCTTTCTGTCTTTCTGTCTTTCTGTCTTCCTTCCTTCCTACTTCCCTCCCTCCCTCCCTCCCTCCCTCTCTCTCTCCCTCCCTCCTTCCTCACTTTCTTAATTATTATGCTCTATAGCTTTTATCTTTCTGGCTTAAAAATTTAATAATTATTTTAAAAAGAAAGGGGGCTAAAGATCTCATTACACTAAAGGTTTTAGTAAATAACTATTTCATCGTATTATTTGTTTGAACATTTATTTAAAAAAAACTATCTTCATGTGTTTGTTGAGTAATTAATCTGTTCTCTTCCAAATTTATCTGGTTTCATGGCATCTGCAAGGGGCAGAAAGCAACTTTTATATATTTACTTAATGCATATGCCGCCTGTCTCACTAGCCAATCTTATACATGTTATACATCGTTGCAAAAATGATACATTTAACATCATTGTGGATTCTAACACCTGCCTCGCAATGTTTCCTGCTTGGCTTCCCAAATAAAGTTCTACTATTGCTAAGTCACAGAAGTCTTGCAGAAGGAACACCACCCACAAGGCAACACGAGACCACAAGGGGGGTAGAGAGGGCAAGATTCCTCATCCTTTTTTCTTTCCTGTTTCCTATAGGCTTCTGAAATTGGTTCAGAAGACAACAAGACTGCTCATGCGTCCATCACGGTCATCATCAGGGTGGTAGACCTTAACAATCACCCACCGACCTTCTATGGAGAAAGTGGGCCACAGAACCAATTTGAGCTGACCATCTATGAGCACCCACTGGAAGGTGAAACCTTGAGGGGCCTCAAAATTACCGTCAATGACTCAGATCAGGTCAGTAGGCATCCAACTTCTATCTTCCTCCTCCTGATATCAGGACTGGGTTCACACAACATGCTACATGCTAAAACCTGGTTAGCAAAGCCAAAGGATCCCATCTCTTATAAGCATGTGAACAGAATGCTGTGGTTCACACAGTCCTAAGATGCTATCTGGGTCCAAAAGCACAAGAAAATCAGTTAAATAAACAGGCGATCAAGCATGCAGAATCTGAAATCATCAAAACCATTTTAGCAATTGTAGAGCATGTTGAAAAAAACTCCAACTTGAAAAAAAAATATCACTACAAATAAACCACTGTTTAAGGCCATTGTTTGCTTTCCAAACATGACCATCCATGGGATGAGAATCAGGTTACTAAATACACATTATGACATTACTGTACAAGCTCCACCCCTTGCATGTTTGCATGGCAATGTCACAGGCTACAGGATGGAATAACAGAATAACTGAGGTGGAAGGGACCCTGGAGGTCTTCTAATCCAACCCCTGCTCAAGCAAAACAGTAACAGTAACAGAGCTGGAAGGAACCTTGGAGGTCATCTAGTCCAACCCCCTGCTCATGCAAGAGACCTGTAGTAGGGATTCGAACCACCAAATGTCCGACCTTTCTGATCAACAAACTCAGTGTCTTAGCCACTGAGCCACCTACTCAGCAGGAAACCCTATACCATTTCAGACAGTCTCTGTGAAAACCTCCAGTGATGGAGTACCCACAATCTCTGGAAGCCAGTCATTCCACTGGTTAATTGTTCTCATGGTCAGGAAATTTCTCCTTAGGTACAGATTGGTTCTCTCCTTGATTAGTTTCCATCCATTGCTTCAGGGGCTTTGGAGAAGAGGTTGACTCCCTATTCCATCAGGATGTTGTCATGCACATTGGGTCATGGGGAGGAGATTTGAGCTTTCTATAGATTTCTGTCTTTCTAGGTAGGTTTTGAAAACAAATACTGGACTTGATAGTATCCAGGAAGCCTTATGGTTTTTTGGGGGGGGGTCGAGGTTGCCCTCTCTGGATGACAGCATTACTAATTTGCTCCATTGCTTGGTAAAATATATAGGCTGCCTGGTTCCTTCTTTCATTTTCTTGTCCAAATCCTTCTGCAGGTAAGCCATCCCAGATCGTGACTTTGAAAAATAATCATAGCTGGGGTAAGCGCTGCTTCCTTTAAGCAGAGTGATGGGATTCATTTGCATAATAATTTACTGAAGACCTCCCAGTGCTCTGCAGCTTCCCCCCAGAAAAAGTGATAAGGGTTGCCATGGAAACCTTCAAGAGTAGCTTCAACCTGAACTAACCCAAGAAGAAAACTTCAGGTTTGCTTACTTAATCTACATGTACTATTTGCAATGATTGAAAATCAAATCTAATCTATGGACAAGGAGTTCATAATTAAATGGGCTAATGTGACTGTATTATTTTTTATACCGCGTTTCCCCAAAAATAAGACCCTGTCTTATTTTTTTTTGAACCCCGAAATAAAGGTTTGGCCTTATTATCAGGGGGGTCTTATTATTTTGGGGGTGCAGGAGGTGGCGAGCGTGCCCACCTCATGGCTTGCTCATCAGCTGTTCACTGGGGCAACCAAAGGTGGGAATCTCCCCAGCGTTCTTGGCATTTTTTAAAAGCATTTTAGAAAAAATGCTTCTAAAAGCCTCTGACGATCCCAACTGAGTTGCCTGATCATTAGAGGCTTTTAAAAGCATTTTTTTTACAATCTCTAAAAGGTTGTAGAAAAAAATGTTTTTAAAAGAAAAAAAAAAGCCTCTGACGATCAGGCAGGATTCGGCTGAAGAGGTTGTAGAAAAAATAGTTTTAAAAGTTAAAAAAAAAAAGTTGGCTATGCCCACCCAGTCACATTACCCCCTCTCTACCAAGCCACGCCCACAGAACCGGTAGTAACAAATTTTACATTTCACCACTGTCCTGCGCCCTATAAAACAAGGTGATACAGTGCTTTGGGCTCAGTGTTGAAAAGGTACTTCAGAGTGTGGAAAGGTTATTTAGCATTTGACTGTGTTATTTTAGCACTGATGATGCTACCTAGTTTGGTAATGAAAAGTTTGCAAGAAAACCACCAAGCACAAAGAGCACCAATGACACTGTAGTCTTTTTCTTTTCCTTCCTTCCTTCCTTCCTTCCTTCCTTCCTTCCTTCCTTCCTTTTTTCTTTCTTTTTCTTTCTCCTCCTCCTCCTCTTCTTCCTTTTTCTCCCCTTCTTCTCCTCCCCTTCTCATTTTTCTCCCCTCCTCCTCCTCCTCCTCCTCCTCCACTCTGCAAAACCCACTCCTTATTAACACTGATGATGTTACCTAGTTTGGTAATGAAATGTCTGCAAGAAAACCACCAAGCTCAGAGAACAGCAAGGATCCCACTGTGTCATTTTAAAGTAACTGCATTATTTCCTGGGATTGTGCAGGAATCCTGATGGAAAGAAATTTGGGTGAGGTGGCGTTGCACATGGGAATGGAGTATAAAGAGAGAAGACCTTGTTTATGGACACATACTGCATGAGAAGTGGAGCAATGCTCTTTCACACCACCATAAGAAGAAATTAAATTCTTTTCGCGGCTTTTCTTCACAGGGAGCAAATGCTAAATTTAACCTCCACTTTGCTGGGCCCGGAGGAATTTTCCGCGTTGTCCCTCAGACAGTCTTAAATGAAGCCCAAGTCACTATAATAGTGGAAAATTCTGCTGCCATCGATTATGAAAAGTTCCAGGAGTTAACCTTCAAGGTATTGTAATGACTTTTACTTTCTTCAATTCAAGCTTGAATTAAAAGGAGGGAATGCTCTTCTGAGCTCATCCAGGTCACAATTGTCCCGAAGATGCTTTTCCAAAGGGCAACTTTTTTTCCTTGAAAACATTTCACTTTTCATCTAAGAATCTTCTTCAGTTCTGAAGCTTCTTGGATAAGAAGTGAAACATTTTCAAGGACAAAACCAAATGCAATTGCCTTTTGTAGGGACTGTAGGGACTCCCTTGAGTTCAGAACTTCAAACCTTTTGGAGAAGAACAACAGGAAAAATAAAAATTAATGCTTGAAAGATTCTGAAATGCTCACTGACCAGATCCACATGTTCAATTTTACACACAAAATATGGACATCTCTCAAATGGTGTAAGTTTTCATCAGAGAATACCAAGGTAATTCATGGCCAGATTCTTAGGGAGGGACTATTGCAAGGACATTTTAATTTGGATTTCTCTGAGGAAAGAACTCTGAGCCATGATCATTCTCTAAAAAGAATTTATTTGATCAGCTGAGAGGGTAGACTTCCCAAATAGAAGCAGGCCAAACATTTGGTGACTTTTGATGCACCTTTACATGCTACTACACATGTGCACCTTCAAGCTACAAAAGTTTTTAACAATTCTTGGAAACATTTCTTTATCTGTTTCTTTTATCATGTACACGATGGTGCTTAAAAGCTGGCACACCTGCTTGATATTTTCAATATTTCTGCATAAATCTGGTCTAAAATGTGGCCTGATTTGCTCACAAGTCCTACAACTGAATAAATGAGGTCCCAATATGAGTCAAAAACATTATACAGGTCCATTTATTTAGGGAGGAAAATGATCCAAAGCGACATATAATGCATGACAATGAACGATGGCTTTTCCCTATAACCATTTGAATACCAAATGTTAATCTGTTAGAAAGGAAAGCCTTTCATATGTTTTAAAAGAGCAGATTCTTACTTCTCTGTTTACTGCCTTAGCTTCTTGCAGTAGAAGTGAACACACCTGAGAAATTTAGTTCAACGGCTGATATTGTGATCCATCTCTTGGACACGAATGATAACATCCCCCAATTTTCATCTGATTACTACATCGCCAAGATCCCAGAGAATTCTCCCGGGGGTTCCAATGTAGTTGCTGTAACTGTAAGTACACGTCATTCTTTAAAAGCCTTACACCTTCCTTAATAGTCAACCTATTAATGCACGATACACAGTAGATGTTAAGACCCTAGAAAGCATGCTGAGCAGAGCAATAAAGATGATAAGGGGTCTGGAGGCTAAACCATATTATGAACAATCGAAGGAACTGGGCATGTCTAGATTAACAAAGAGGACGAGGGATGACATGATAGCAATCTTCCAATATTTGAGGGGCTGTCATGGAGAACAAGGGGTCCACCTGTTCTCTTGAAGACAGGACAAGAAATAATGGATGGAAGATTATTAAAGAGAGTTCCAACCTGGAAATAAAGAGAAATTTCCTTGCAGTGAGAACAATTAATCAGTGGACCAGCTTGCCTCCAGAAGTTGTGGGTGCTGCATCACTGGAGGTTTTTAAGACTGGGCAGCCATTTGTCTGAAATGGTCTAGAGTCTCCTGCTTGAGCAGGGGGTTGGACTAAAAGACCTCCAAGCTCCCTTCCTACCCTATCATTTTGCGTTCTGTGTTCTAACCTATTTGGTAGTGTAGCTATTTGGCATCATTCTCTTCAAAAGTGCCATCCTTTGTTATATTTATCAACACATCTAAATCAATGGACATAGACATTAATCAGATCCAGTACCTCCTGTATTTTAGAAGGCATGGTAATCTTCCAAAAATTTGCAAAAAGAAGCAGATACATAAAAGCAGACTCCTCCTCTTTCCCCGAGGGTAGATTATAGTGATGATTAGGCTTAGAGAATTAGCAGAAAGAAAAGTTTCTACCCCAAAATTGTTCATCCCTGAAAAAAATAGCCATTTTAATACCTTACACTTACATGTAAACCAATATTGAATCTTTAATATGATCTGTTCTGCAGCAAAGTATGCAACAATTTTCAGAACTGTATAATATGAATCTTATGAACTTCCCGTCATAATCATTTTATTTTCTTCCTCAGGCAATTGATCCGGATTCAGGCCTCTGGGGTGAATTAAAATACTCAATTTACGGAACAGGAGCAGATCTGTAAGTTTGCAATATGCCTCTTTGCAAACATATGCTCATATAAATATATACAATTTTAATATAAACAGAATATTTTAAGGGAAAATGTAGCAATGCATATATGAGGAGTAATAAAGGGAAAGAAAATTGCTCATCATATTCAAGCAGGATAATTTGCATTCCTATTTCTTTCCAAACTTATTCTAATTTGGGCAAGGAACAAAGAAGGAACAACTTGTTCCTGGTTCCCTTTTCCTGCTCAGATCAAATGTCTATATGAAAGTCTATTATAAATCTATTATTTGAAATGAAAGAGTGAACTGCTGAAAGAGTTTTTCTGAACTGCAATCTCCAGAGTGGAGCAGATACGTAGAAGAGTCTGAAAGACATTAAATGCAAAACCTGCTAGTTCAATCCTAGAGCTAGAGCAATCAGTAAGAAATAGTCTTCACCCTTTCATTCTGTAATTTGTAGATCTGATGAACTGCATGCTTCGTGCTGCAATTCTTGGTATTTCTTGCTACCGTTCTGAAGGTCTGCATTTGGAGTATTGAAAGAAAGAAAGAAAAACTCCTTAACATTCAACTCAATATGTGTTCATTGTGTGAAGACTTGCTGTACATGACGTTTCTGTGACAGTGTTGCTTCCCATCAACTATCCCATTGATTAGATAGATAGATAGATAGATAGATAGATAGATAGATAGATAGATGATAGAAGATAGATAGATAGATAGATAGATAGATAGATAGATAGATAGATAGATAGAT
>WNWU01013651.1:168386-188048 GCA_012654045.1 Ptyas mucosa
GATAGATAGATAGATAGATAGATAGATAGATAGATAGATAGATAGATGATATAGATGGATGGATGGCAGACAGAGAAAGAGATAGATAGGCAGACACATATAGTTACATAGATATAGAAGATAAATTAGATAAGTAGACAGAGAAGGATAGGATAGGGTAGGGTAGGGTAGGGTAGGGTAGGGTAGGGTAGGGTAGGGTAGGATAGGATAGGATAGGATAGGATCGGATCGGATAGGATAGGATAGGATAGGATAGGATAGGAATAATTATTCAATCCAGGATCATACTATCTAATTGGTAACCAAATCTGAGTAGATTATGACTAGATTGTCCCTGTGGTCCTTCCCAACTCCACCATGTTATGAAGTTTTTTGTTGTGACCTAGGCTTCCTGAGTCATTAAAACACACGAGTAGTCCCAAAAACCTTTTTCATTGCAACAGCTATGAATTACATTCATTCACAGCTGAGTCCCAATTAGTTGCAAAAGGTCCTTTGGGAGAAGTCCTTCGGGATAATCACCAACCTTTATCTCCCTTGACACTCTACCAAAGACCTACTTGGCAAAGTCACACAGATTCCAGAATCAAACAGAGATGCCAACTGGGAACAGAATTAAAAACGTTGCTTTCCTGCAAAGTGCTCACATGCCTTTGCTCCTCTTTTAAGCCTTATGGGAGAGGCCAATCATCTCCAGGCCTTACTCCTGAGTCATTCCTTTTGTTTTAACTGTTCGTGACTTCTGGCAGCTCTGCACATGTGTGCACTAGGAATAGGCTCCTCCTGTTCCTCTGCCTCTCTGCTGTCCGACTCTGCAGGCTCCAGAGTCCATGCATCACTCCCACATGGCCCTGGCCCCATATCTGCCTCCACCACAGAGCCCTCGTCCGGGCCTTCCCCAGACTCCAGGACAGGGCCATGTTCCTCCCCAGCCTCCTCACTGTCTGACTCCACTGCTAGCTCCACAGGACGCTGGCGGACCACAACATTTTTCTCCTCAAGTCAGTAAACCCAGCTCTTCAACTGGGCTATCCTACCTCTTTCCGTTTTAAAAATAGATTTTGTAATTATTAAAAAACCTCAGTGAGTCTCAAATCTGAAAGAGTAACTTTATTGTTGTAGTTCTGAAGGCTTTGTAGAATAGGAGATTCTGTAAAAATGTTTAATCATATTTGGTTTGAATATGCTGAAAAATGATTAATAATAATAATAATAATAATTATTATTATTATTATTATTATTATTATTATTTATTTTATTTCTATACCGCCCTTCTCCCAAAGGACTCAGGGCGGTGTACAGCCTATTAAAAGCACAAGACAAAACATCAATTAAGATAATTAAAATTATTAAATAATTTCGGCTCAGTTTAAGACCCCCCAAAATTTAAAACACCCGATTTAAAATTATTACATTGATAACCCGGCCTGGTGGAACAACAGGGTCTTAAGGGCACAGCGAAATACCCGGAGGTCGGAGATCTTACGCATTTCTGGGGGCAGTTCATTCCACAGGGCTGGGGCTCCCACAGAGAAGGCCCTCCCCCTGGGTGCCGCCAGCTGGCATAACTTGGCCGATGGCACCCTGAGGAGACCCTCTCTGTGTGAGCGAACTGGCCGGTGGGAGGCTATTGGTGGCAGAAGTCGGTCTCGAAGATACCCGGGTCCTATGCCATGGAGTGCTTTAAAGGTGGTAACCAACACCTTGAATCGCACCCGGAAGACCACTGGGAGCCAGTGCAGCTCGCACAGGAGGGGTGTCATGTGGGCACAATGGGTTGCGCCCATAACCACCCGCACGGCCGCATTCTGGACCAGTTGGAGCCTCCAAGTGCTCTTCAAGGGGAGCCCCATGTAGAGAGCATTACAGTAGTCCAGCCGGGAGGTAACAAGGGCGTGAGTGACCGTGCGCAAGGCATCCCGATCCAGAAAGGGCTGCAACTGGCGAATCAGGCGAACCTGATAGAAGGCCCCCCCTGGCCATGGCCATCATATGCTCTTCTAAAGACAGCCGTGCGTCCAGGAGGACACCCAGATTGCGAGCCCTCTCTGTGGGGGGCAAAGATTCACCCCCAATAGTCAGCGATGGCACCAGCTGACTGTATTGGGACGCCGGGAGCCACAGCCATTCGGTCTTGGAAGGGTTGAGTCTGGGTCTGTTTCTCCCCATCCAGACCCGCACCGCCTCCAGGCAGCGAGACATCACATCAAGGTATTAAAGGGGTATGTAACTAAATCGGTTAATAGATCATCTCTAACCTCTAATAATGTTGGCAGTAGTGATTCTGAGTTATGGGATGCTCCTTTGTCTGTATATTTGAGCAGAATAAATCTGCCCCATTTCCTCCCCAGCTTTCTGATTCATCCATCTACTGGGATTATCTACACTCAACCATGGGCCATCCTAGATGCAGAAATCAACTCTAAGTACCATTTTTTTGTGAAGGCAGAAGATATAGAAGGAAAGCATAGTTTGGCTGAAGTCTTCATCACTGTCCTTGATGTCAATGATCATTCTCCAGAGTTCAGTGAGAACATTCAGGAAAAAACCATGATTATTGGATCCCCAGTAAAAGTTGAGGTGGGTCAAAATATTTTTGCTTTCTGAGATGTGATGGTTCATGATAATAATAAGCTTAAAAGCTAAATAGTAGGGGCTGTGTGGTGCTTTGGGTTCCTCCCCAGAATCCGGTGGTTTGGAGAACAACATTGGATGTAGCACTTCTCTGCAACTCTTGAAAGCAGCTACATCTTTTCCCAGGATCACTGTTTCTCCATGATCTGGAGGGAAAAAATGAAGTGACCTTCAAAGGCACTTTTTTGGAAACGAATCCAAAATGCTCCGCAGCTCAGTTAAATATTATCATATTTCCAAAGGGCAATATTAATTTTTAAGCTACAGAATTAGGTGGTTGAGAATGGAAGTCATTCTTTTCAATGAGTCATATCGGTGAGCGCTCAGGTCAAGCGTCACTTCGTTCCTAAAAATACTTAAAAGGATAGTTTGTACTTTCGTATAGATGTGAATAAATGGGAAAATACTTATGAAAGCAGAAAATACTAAGCATGCAGATGGAAAGAAAAACAAAAGGAGTCCAGAAAGATTTTAAAAAGATCCTTTCTAAAAAGGAGTAAAGGACAGAGCAGAGCATTGAGAAAGTTCTGCAACTCAACAGTGAAGAAAGAAATAGTTGAGATCTCTCTCTCTCTCTCTCTCTCTCTCTTTCTATCTCTCTCTCTATCTATCTATCTATCTATCTATCTATCTCTATCTCTGTCTATATATCTCTTTTTCTCTTAGAATTGGTGGGCCTTATTTGGTGGGATTGGTTCATCATGAAATATAAATCAAATAATATTTATTTTTTTAAAGCTTTGGGTTCCTCCCTCCGCCATCTCCTCAAATTTATAATGAGGGAATGGTTCCTTTTCACCATAATGATTCTTCACCATTGTCATCACCGTCCAATTTTGTGAGAGAAAAAATTGGCAGGAATACAATAGCTACATTTTGAAAAGAAAATGTGATTTCAAAATTCTAATAGTCAAGCTTACTTCCAGGAACCAATTTGATCCCACTGCATAATCTATGTTATATTATGTTCTACTGTATAATCTGAAAATGGGTGTGAAATCCAGGGGCCATATTTGGGATACAATAAATGGTCATTTAGTGAATTTTTCTTGCATTCTTTAAAATAGATGAACATTTATTAAATGATGATTTTTCACCAATCTGAAAAAAAAACCCACCATAACAGGCAATAGATCAAGATGCTGAAGAACCCAATAACATTGTAGACTACGCCATTATGCAGACTGATCCGGCCGATGTGTTTGATATTGATCAAAGCTCTGGAGAAATTAAACTGAAATCTTACATACGATCCTTGGACGTCATTCACAACATCACCAAGAACAAAGATTGCATTTGGTCAGTGATCATCCAAGCGAAGGATCGAGGGTCTCCATCATTTAGCACCACAGCTGTTCTGAAACTTGGCATCAGAGAAGAGGTAAGAAGAGAAAATTGATGAAACAAGCGGGCAATTAAGGGAGATGACTGAAAAACAACAGAGAACTGCAGTGTCTATTAATTGTATTAAACTGTGGTTGGGTAACACCTTGTGGTATGATCCAATGGAAACTTTCTATAGGGGACAACCAGGCTACGTCCAAGGGAGGAGGTCAAATGCATCATCAGTCATGAGTGCCCACAAGAGATCTGAGTCCAGCCCACCTTGAATGCTTTTATTATCTCCCGCTCATTTCCGTTGACTGTTCATAGGTCAGATTTTTGTAGAGAGCTTAAATGGCAGTTAGGAGTCAGGCCTCAGGGTGTTCCTTGGAACCCTGACATTAAACTTGTAATAAACCTTTATATTCATTTGAACTGCCGGAATCTCCTGATTTTCCCAGCACTTGACACTTTCTACTTTATTGAACAAGGCAGCTAATAGCCTTCTCTGAAATCATTCCAAAAGACGTTGCTTTGATCCACGGAGTATCACTTCAGGGTTCTAATCCATTCCACACTCTGAAAGACGTTTGAAATCTCAGTCATGGAGCTGGGGGTACAGACACCTCTGTTCTTTATCTGTTCTCTGCATGAAGAGAGCAGAAACTCTGAGACTAATAAATAGATTTAATCCAGCCAGGACAGAAACATCTTCTAAGAAACCTACGTAGGTAGGTGACCCAGCTTCCTTTGGCCATTGGCTCTCTTGAATTGAGGGTCCTCTTTGGGGAGGCTCCTGGAATCACCTCTGTTCCTGGACAAGTGATGAAGGCCTTTGCTTAGGTTTAACTTTAGTTGGTTCACAAAACTAGATCCTGGACTAACCCTCCTGTTTTGATGCTAGCAATGCCATCACCAGACTGTGGATGACAGTTTCTCAGTGTGAAACTGGTTCCACCCCCATCCTTTCTGTCTTGCTTCACATGTTTACACCTAATTACAAATTCTACCTATTAGTACTTACATCATGGCCTTGAAAACCCTAAAATGTTGTAAACCCAAAGTAACTTAAAGACTGATTTCCTCTAAGCCAGCCATTGAAATATTGCAGGGGAAACCCAAACTGCTTCCAGTGCAGTTTGAAAGGTAGCTGAAAATGACTGTCTGAATACTCTTAAAAACATTGTGGCCATCAGAACTATAATTTCCCTCTCTTGGATCCAACTAAACTCTTCTCTTTCCTCACTAATTCTGGAGTAAAAACTGGAAATACACACTCCAGGAGCAAAGTTTGGGTTATGAACCTATTTTCTATCTGAATTTTTTCTATAATCTGATTCAGTGAGTGATTTTTAAAGATGGTTCTCTTTGCTATGTTTGTTTCCTTTCTCTCTGTTTATTCAGTATTACATTTTTGCATCTCTAATAGTTGTTTTTAATTGAAGAAGCAGCTTATTAATCTTATAAAGTAACCAACACGTGAATGTAGATAAAATAGGATAATTACAATACAGACAAGAATTTTGAATGAACACCAAAAAGGCTAGGTAATTTATGGGCTTTTACTGAAATGCATTTAAGTTATATACAAGTTTCCATCCTATATGGAATCAATAGGCCACAGTTTCTCCGTGGTGGGTAAAACAAACCTATCAGTTTTCTCCAAAAATTGTTGACAGAGCAAATGTGAAGGTACCTGAGAAGATTTATCTCATATATCTGCAGTTTGACATTCCCAACAACCAAAGCAACAAAGATGAATGACAGAAAACATTTTAAAGAGATTTTGGTAGGAAGGGGTCACCTGTCTTTCTGGTCCTTGGTTTATACAAAATGGCCTTCTCATTCCTCCTAGCAGAAAATGTATAAAATTGTAGATATTTATGACAAGAACGCTCCTGTCTTCCATTCCATTGGCTAAATTCCATTTTTATATATTCTATTTATTATCCGTAGGTTGACACAAGGTTAGTCTGATGTCAGCAACCGAGCTGTTGACAGAATTTTCCAAGATAGCAAATCGGATTTAATAAATGAGCAATAAAATATGCCTTCCACTCAAACATTAGTTGTTTATAATCCATGGGTTGAGCTGATGAGTCCGTCATCTTATCTTTTTCTGCTGTTTTAGTCATAACATCAGAAACTTCCTTTTTTATGGGTTGAGCAAAGTCTCAATGGAGGAAAAATATGTCATAAACCTTTGTTTATTATGCCAGAGGAATTTAGCAGCATTGTTATCAGAACAGAGGAATCGTTATTTGCATGGGCCCTGGTGGCCCAGTGGTTGGAATGCAGCATTGCAGGCTAATTCTGCCCACTGCCAGCAGTTCGATCCTGACTGGCTCAAGGTTGATTCAGCCTTCCATTCTTCTGAGATTGGTAAAATTGTTGGGGGAAATAGGCTGACTCTGCAAACTGCTTAAAGAGGGCTGCAAAGCACTGTAAAGCGGTATATAAGTCTAAGGGCTATGGCTATTCCTATTTGGGGCGTTTCTGGTGCTGGGAACCTTCAACCTTTGTCTCCACTATTGCTGATAAGGATTTATTTTTCCCTTGTTTATATCCTTATTTCAATGATGAGACTTTATCCCATTTGTGAATGTGCTCTCTCCTTATGCCCAGAGTTTAGGCACTGAACTGTCTTACAGATAATCTTCAATTTACGACAATTAATTTAGTGACCATTTGACGTTACGGCAGCACTGAAAAAAGTGACTTATGATCAATGGTGAAATTCAAATTTTTTTACTACTGGTTCTGTGGGCGTGGTTTGGTAGGCATGGCTTGGTGGGCATGGCAGGGGAAGGATACTGCAAAATCCCCATTCCCATCCCACTCTGGGGCCAGCCAGAGGTGGTATTTGCCAGTTCTCCGAACTACTCAAAATTTCCGCTACTGGTTCTGCAGAACCTGTCAGAACCTGCTGGATTTCACCCCTGCTTATGACTATTTTTGACACTTGCAACCATTGTAGCAGCCCCATGGTCACCTGATCGAGATTTGGACCAGGGGTGGGTTCTACTTACCTTTACTACCGGTTCGCAATGGGGCCGTGCTCGCTTCTGCACATGAGCAGAAGCTTCCTGATGATGTCAGGGTCGGTGGGCGGAGCCTCCCACCAGTTTTACTACCGGTTCTATAGAACCGGTCCGAACCGGGAGCCACCCGCCACTGATTTGGACGCTTGGCAATTGACTCTTATTTATGACGGTTGTAGTGTCCCGAGGTCACATGATCCCCTTTTGCAAACTTCTGACAAGCCAAGTCAATGGGAAAGCCAGATTCTATTAAGAAAGGCATTACTAACTTAACAGTTGCAGTGACTCACTTAATAACTGAGACAAGTAAAGTCATAAAATGGGTCAAATGACTCATTTAGCAACAAATATTTTGGGCTCAGTTGTAGTCGTAAGTCGAGGACTACCTGTATTTTGCTTTCAGACCAAATCAAGGATAAAATCTAAATTTTAGGCCCGTAGACAGGTCAGTGGAGAGTATTTGCAATCTGCATGAATGAGTTTCTTTCTACCATTTCTCTAAGGATGGTGATCTCTGCTGCCATCTACAGAAAAACATTGAAACTATCCAGGCTTCATCCTGAGAGCAAAATCCAGGAAATTATTCGGAGAGTACCACAACACTCTCTGTGTTAAATTGCTAAGCAAACTCTTCATTCATTTGTCTTTAAAACAATATCCTGAGAGACTATAGTGCATATTATTTGAGCTGGGTGTTTGCCATAGGAAAAAAACTGTCCCTTCAACTAAAATGGATTATCTCAGTGTGAAGGTGCTTTGTTTTATTTTTGTCAGGATCTGTAAAAGACTACTAGGAAAGCAAAACACACCCAATTTCAGCCACTGAAAATTGATTTGAGAGCCTCAAAGTATAATTGATATGGAAAATTCAGCAAATCCTCTTCACTGTTGCTCTAAAAACATTGCTTTGTTTTCTGGAGATTTAAAACTCTCGAGAGGATAAGTATCTTCTATATATGAAATTATCTCAGTTTGAGTCTGGTTGGTGATGGAATTCCACACAGAGTCCAAGGAAATATAATTGAACCATTTTTGTGGAATATCATTCTCCTTCCCCTCAAAGCTCCAGCTTCTTTGGGCTAATGGGCAGAGTACTATAAGCGGTCATGGGGTCACCCTTTTCAAGAATTTTCCTGGAATATTTCCATTTGCAATTAACAAAATCTACCAGCGTTGCATAGCAAAAAACAGAGTGCTACAATTGGGTGAATTCCTGGGTGAACTGCTTCATTATATAATTGCCACCCTAATGCTGTCAGGATTTTCTTTGGGCTTGTGAGAAGTTTTATACCACTTCCACACCCAGGACAAGCTCCCCTATGAAACAATGTCTCCATCCCCATTGTCTTTGCAGCTGCCCCTCTTGGCTTTGGGGAATAATGTTTCTCCTTTCCTCACAATTGTCTGGATTTCATTTTTAGGTTTTCCAGCTCAAGTTGGAACCCCAAATTAATTCTATTGACAGGCTTTGTGATTTTTAAATGTCAAAAATCAAAATGGTTTAGATCATAGCTGTCAAACTCGCTGTGTCACGTTGCCGTCACGTGACATTTTGCAATGTCCTTCCCTTCGTGGGGCTGGGGTGGGCGTGGCCTGCGTGTGAAGCATCCGGCCTGCAGGCCGAAAGTTTGACACTCCTGGTTTAGATTGTTGGTCCATTCTAGTTGTCACATGTTTAGGACCAATGAAAGTGAAATCTCCACCCTGGTCTGGAGGATGTCATCTCTTCCCTTTGTACTTTTTTGCAGACTCTTCACACAGGACCAATGGCTGCCTTTCTGATGCAGACTAAAGACAACCCAATGAAGGCCATAGGAGTCCTGGCGGGCCTGATAGGGATCATGGTGATGGTCATCCTTTTCATCTCCACCGCCATGTTCTGGCGCAATAAAAGGTCTCCCAAGATCATGCCAGCACGACGGATCATCAAAAAAAGGCCAAATTGTCAACCTCGGACCATTAAGATGGAGTGGTTGAGCTTCAAGAAGTCCTCTAGCAAAGCTGCAGAGAAATTTACGGTCAAGGAGGACACCATCAGCTTGCAGAATGAGAATAGCAATAACAGTTCACAGATGCCATCTTTGCCGCCACCACCACCGTCTGTGCCAATCCCGTCACAAGCCTCTCTCTTCAGGATCCAGGAACGCACCTGGAAATTGTCCACAGTTTCAGGATCCCTGAGCCCTAAGTTCGTAAATAAGCAGGCAAGGAAAAAGGGAGCTCTCTTCGCACCAGACACAGCTCTGGTATCTGAGCTCAAGCAGAGATTGGAGATGAGAAATTCAGTGATTGGTCAGCCTCACATTTAACGCAAAGCAGTGTGGGGCATACAACTTTGTGTATTATTCCAAGACCATGGTGTGACCTGTTATTTTGCATTCTGGATTGTTTTCCCATTGTCCTGGAAGCTCTAAGCTCTGGTAATCTCATATCAGTGTTTCACTTTGATCTGATTGGATTGCATGCCATGCCTTATCCTCTTTGCTTTGCAATTGTTTCTCCTTTTTAAGGTTGTGATAGTGTCTCATGCAGATTTGTTACCTTTTTCAATCCAAATTACTCAGCCAAAAAAATAAAAAAAGTTTGTGGGTTTTTTTTTCTGCACCAGGAGAAATGTATCCTGGTCAATCGTGTTTAGGGTTTTCCGGTGATGTACAAAAAAATCAGTTTGAAAGATGCATAAAAACTAATTTCACCTTAGGAACATCTTGCATGCTAGATGAATTCCTCTGAAATTTGGTGAGTCCTGAGTCTGTTCGCGAGATTGGCCTGCCCCAGTCAGATTGGGGCATGATTCGGCACTCTCCATAATTATGTGCATGTCAAGAAATATACTTGCATACATCATACATATATTTCTTCTGTTCACACAATTCTCAGAGACTGCCTAGAAAAGTCCCTGAAGTTTTCTTGATAAGGTTTTTCAGAAGTGATTCACCATTGCCTACTTCCTAGGGCTGAGAGAAAGTGACCGGGCCAAGGTCACCCAACTTGGCTTCATGCCTAAAACAGAGCTACAACTCATGATTGCCGTTTCTAGCCTGATGCTTTAACCACTACATCAAAGGGGTGTGTGTGTGTGTTTAATCTACCCCATAGTAAAGTGTGAATGATCTGCTTTCCCATCTGTGAAGATTCTCAATTGTCCAGATCACGCTTGTTCCAAAGATGTTTTTCTTTTAAAACATTTGCAGAAGAAGCTTCTTGGATGAAAAGCAAAATGCTTTTAAAGGGGGAAAAAACCCAAATAAGTTGCCTTTTGGAAAAAGCAGCTTTGGGTGATTTGCTTTTCCCCAAGTTCTCAAAGTTTTGAATGTAGAATGTGAGGAACCCTACAGAAACAGCAAGAGAACCAGAATGAAAGCCACGAGAGACATTATAATGGACCATATAAAATGGAATAAGATGTAAGGATGATTTGAAGAGCGGGAGATGGTGGTGTTTACAGAAATGATGAAGATGATGAAGATGGTGATGATTTGTTATTTATTGGTAGAGGTTGTATACTCTGTACATTCTCAGAGGTCTCCCCAGTTTTGCTACCACCACAGGTTGGCTGATTTTCAGTAGGTCCTAACCTGCATAGAGTCCTTAGCTACTTGTTCATAAACAATGTTATTTATTGATTAAATTTATATGCCCATTCCAGGGGTGGGATTGAAAGATTTCAGCAACCGGGCAGTGGCCATGGGGGCATGACCTACTCGGCCTCCTGCACCATGGCAGAAGGGGGCTTTTCACCCTCCCCAGGCTCTGGAGGCTTTCCTTGAGCCTCCAGGAAGGTAAAAACTGCCTCCCCCAGGCACCAGAGGCCCTCTGGAGGCCAGAAATCAGCCCATTTCCGGACTTCCGGTAATTCCGGTAGGCTCATTTTTCACCCTCCCTAGGCTCCAGAGACTTTCCTGGAGCCTCCAAGAAGGTGAAAATGGCCTCCCCCAGGCACCGGAGGCCCATTTTTCACCCTCCCAGAGCCTCCGTGCATGCCCTGAATTTACCTGGCATCCAAAATGGGCTGCGTGGAGACTCTGGGAGGGGAGGGGAGGGGTGGGGGGTCAGCCAGTCCTTGGAACAACCGGTTTGGCAAATCAGATTAAAATTAACATCCTGTTCGCCCAAACTGGTCCGAACCAGCTGAATCCCACCCCTGCCCATCTCCCCGATAAGGTGACTTGGTGGCTCACAGATTATTGCCAAAGAAAATTCTGTTTTGGCTGATGTACTCCAAACACTTCAGTGCAGACTTGTTTCTATCCATAGTGTTGCTCCAAGCAAGTGACATAAAGTGTTTACAAAACCAAATTCTCTGTCTTTCTTTTTTTTTAAAAAAAAAAAAAACTGCTTCTCCCAGCAAAAGGGAGATTATAGCCCAACCCATTGAATGAGCAGTTGTTCCAACTTTTTTTTTTAAACTTCCCACCCACAAATGTGTGTGTCAGTGAAGCAGCTATGAATAGTTTTTATAAAAATCCTAATTATTCAATTTATTTTATTAATTGAGCCTGGAAGATAGAAATTTAAGATATTTTACAGAAAGGGCTCAAAAGCTTTTCTAATGCTAAATCATTACAAATGGGGCAGTTCTGTTGGAAAAGCATTGGTAGAAGTGGTTGACTTAAAGTGGAGACTTAAATACAGAGTTGGAAGGGACCTTGGAGGTCCTCTAGTCCTACCCTCTGCTCAGGCAAGACACCCTACACCATTTCAGATAAATGGTTTTCCAATCTCTTCTTAAAAGCCTCTGGTGATGGGGCACACACAACTTCTGGAGACAAGTTGTTCCACTGGTTAATTGTTCTAACTGTCAGGAAATTTTTCCTTAGTTCTAAGTTGCTTCTCTCCTTGATTAGTTTCCATCCGTTGCTTCTTGTCCTGCCTTCAGGGGCTTTGAAGAATAGTTTGACTCCCTCTTTGTGGCAGCCCCTGAGATATTGGAAGACTGCTATCATGTCTTCCCTAGTCTTCCTTTTTATTAAACTAGACATGACCAGTTCCTGCAACCGTTCTTTGGGTGTTTTAGCCTTTCAGTCCACTCCAATCATCTTTGTCGTTATTCTCTGCACTCCTTCCAAGTCTCAACAATTTTTTTTATATTGTGGTGACCAAAACTGGATGGAACATTCCAAATGTAGTCTTACTAAGCCATGCAATGAAAATGTGTACATCGCAGAAGAAGGAAAAAAGATGCTTTTTCCATTGAAAGTCTCCCCTGACTTCACTGACAATCCGAGTGCTTGGCATCTTCAAAGTCCTGCTATACCAAATATAGACTGTATCATTAGATGCACAGGACACCAAAACAGCAGAATATTCTGCATTCTGACTACAGTTCCTCCTCAACTTACTCATTTAGTGATGGTTTGAAATTACAACAGTACTGGGGGGGAAATGTATGACCATTTTTCATACTTACGACCATTGCGGCATCCCCATGGTCACATGCTCAAAATTCAGACTCTTGGCAACTGATTCATAGTTATGACGGTTGTAGTGTCCTAGGGTCATGTAGTCATTCTTTGCAACCTTCTGACAAAGTCAGTGAGGAAGCCAGATACACTTAACAACATCACTTAGAAGGTGTAGAAGGCAAGAGACGGGCACCTGGTATGTGCTAACATCTTCTGTTGAGCACCTCTTCCACTCTCAAATTTATGAAAACCGGTATTTCTTTGTGCAACTTCTAAATTAGGTATCACGTCTGAGATGTTCAGATGCAATCAGATGGTCCGAACAAGGGGCCAATCCACCACTGCCTATACCATTTCAGGGAAATGGTTGTCCAATCTCTTCTTAAAAAGCCTCCAGTGATGGATCACCCAGAACTTCTGAAGGCAATTCATCTCACTGATTAATTCTCCTCACTGTTAGGAAGTTTCTCCTTAATTCCAGGTTGCTTCTCTCTTTGATTAGTTTCCATCCGTTTTTTCTTGTCCTGCCCTCTGGTGGCAGCTGCTCAGATATTGGAAGACTACTATCATATCTCCCCCTGGTCCTTCTTTTCTCTAGACTAGCCAAACCCAAATCCTGCAACCGTTCTGACACCATGTAGTTAGAACAGGCTTGTTCTTATAAATCAAACATAGAGGGTAGGGTTATTTTGTGCTGCTTTTACCCAAAATTGGTCAACCAACATAAATGTAAATAATGTAAACACTTTTATTTCTGAACCCTAAAATGTTTCACAACAAGGTGTCAAAGGGTTCTTCAGTGACTGTTTGTGGGATGGTTTCTTTGTTTTAACAGGGCAAGGATCAAGCAGCTTGAGGTTTGTAACAGCATTTATAAGAATGGTTTATATTTTGAGAAGTCCAAATGCAAGCAGAAAGCCATTAAAAATTTGTGTTTGGTATGGTGTAGTTTGAACTTTTATACATTTCACACCATGTGGCTGAATGAGAAACAGAAAACTGCCTAAGATAAGGGGGAGGGGAATTCAGAATAAAAAAATAACAGAGTTGGAAGGGACCTTGGAGGTCTTCTAGTCCAGCCCACTGCTCAAGCAGGAGAACTATATCTTTTTAGACAAATAATTGTCCAATCTTTCCTTAAACACCTCCAGAGCACCCACAATCTCTGGAGGCAAACCGTTCCACTGATTAATTGTTCAGATTGTCAGAAACTTTCTCCTTATTTCTAGGTTATTGTTTTTTCCTTCATTTTTTTAAAAAATTGATTTATATGCCGCCCTTCTCCGGAGACTCAGGGCGGCTTACAATGTGTTAAGCAATAGCCTTCATACTTTTGTATATTTATACAAAGTCAGCTTATTGCCCCCATAATCTGAGTCCTCATTTTACCTACCTTAGAAAGGATGGAAGGCTGAGTCAACCTTGAGCCTGGTGGGATTTGAACTTGCAGTAATTGCAGGCAGCAGATGTAAGTGGATGTTAATAACTGCCTTAGTCTACTGAGCCACCAAAGCTCATTAGTTTCCATCCCTTAATTCTTGTCCTGTCTTCAGGAGCTTTGGAGAATAGGTTGACTTTGCTCTTCTCTGTGGTCAACCCAAGTGACATGATGCAAGTTTCGAGATGAAAAATGGTTTCCTATATTCCCCGGAATTTCCAAGTAGGGATAATAGTGACCAGGTAGAGATAATAACCATGGGTTCTAATGGCATCCCTTCCAATCCCTTCCAACTTCATCATCACTAACTTCAGGAAAAGATTCTTTGACTGTGATCAATTGAAGGTGTTATGTTTCACGTAGTATTGGATCAGCTCCTGCCCCAATGACCTGTAGAGAATCAATACAGCCCATAATTTGGCAAGTAAGCATTAACAGTCTTCGCGGGAGGCAATATCTGGTTGATTTTAATCTGGGCTGGAAAACTAAACAGGTTTGGCATGATTAGGACTTGGAAATCAAAAAATCCCGGATCTGTAAGATAGAATTGGGAAATCAATCAAACACACCACAAATCAAACAGCAATCACAAATATTTAATATTTAATATTACTGTCAGGAAAACTGCATGGTGAATCAGGGAATCAGGTTCTGTTTGAGTACATTTTTACCAACCCAAAATAAGAGTATTTCAAAAGAAATAACTGTTCTGAGCCTTGAAATAATTTTTAAATATTTAGGAAGAAACAATTTTTTGTGACTTTTTTCCACCAAAAAGCTGTTCTTTATGGAGTAAATTGCTGTTCTTTATCAAATAAGCACTCAGTGATTAATAAAACTAATAAAATACATCTGCCCTATCATGTCAATTTCTTTCTTTTCACCCCATTCTCTAACTATGTCCTCAAAACTTCAACTTCAACCATAGAAAACATTGATTTTTTTTTTTATTAGCTGGCTTTGTTTCAGCTAAATAAGACTTACTGCTATCACATATGCTCTGGATGTGAAAATGTATGATTTATTGAAGCAGGTGTCTCTAAGAAGGACAATAATTAAGATGCTATTAAATTAGTTAGTTTTACCCAATGTAGCAATGTCCAAATAGGTTGCATTTCTAAATTCATAATCCTTTAGCAACGTCAGGATTAGGGTGAAAAAACATCAGTAAGATGACGATGACGACGACGACGACGACGACGACGATGATGATGATGATTTGTTGGAGTCCAAAAGTCTCTGAGTGGTTTACAACATATAATCTAGAACAGAGATTTGGCAACTTTAAGATTTGTGGATTTCAATTCCCAGAATTCCTCATGCTGGGTAGGAAATTCTGGGAGTTGAAGTTCCCTGGTTGAAGTCCAAAAGTTGCCAAATCTGGAAAGTCTTGATCTAGATAACAGTTTGGAAGGGGGATATAATGAGGCCCGTAATAAGAGATGGTTGGACTGAGAAGAACACTGTTGAAATCCCTGGTGTGAACTTTTGTTGAATGGCCTTGGAAAAGTGACTACAATTCATAGGGAAAGGAATGTAAACTCTTCCCAAAAGTAATCATAATTTATATGTATTGGTTTTTTCAACATAAATGGTGAAATGTTTCAGATTTAATTCAGGATGATATTTGATATACTGTATAGGCAGGAAAACTGCCTGGAGGTCAGGTATATATAGAAATTTATGAAAGAATTGTATACAAAGGCATTTTGGGGAGAGACCCAAAAGACTGCAAAGAAATTGCTTCTGTAGTCTAAAACTCAAACAAGCATTCTGTTTTTAAATATACTTCTGATGTCGGCTCTCTTGCTGGTGTTTGGATGGCTTTGATCTGTTTCTCTTTTGTATTTCCATGGTCTGATTGTAAATGAACTTGGAGAATTATTCAGAAAAACAATGACTGGAGCTTAGAAATAAAAAGCATGTTCCGCAATCTTTTCATTTGTGTTTCTATTGTAACTCAATAGAAATGTATTCTTCTCTTAATTTTTTCCTAGGTTAGGCCAAAAAACTGATGACCCTACAATGGCTTAACATAGAAATCTCTGGAGCAAAGAGTCCCTCCTGTTTGGAGGGTTTGGTGTATCTCTTTTGGCATGTACGGATCTATGTGTAAACGGGTTAGGCTTATATATTTGCTTTTAAGCATCAAAACATTGCAATGACAAAGAATATTGTCTGTGCTTGATGCTTTCTATAGCAAGTAACCTGAAAGTCCTCTGTTGTTTAATACATTCGTTTACAAAAGACATATTGGCTTTATACTGTTCATAAACACTTACCAGGGCAAGCTGATTAGAATGGCTAAAGTAAGTGTACATCCTGTAGCTAAAATGTTTGACCTGATTTGCAAGGGAGAAATATAACAGCTCGGGAAGTCTACGATGTTCCATTGGATCATAGTAGTTGAGTTAGGTCAGCAAGGGAGGCAGAAATGGTGCCTTCAAGAAGCATTCTCATTGGACAAAAATTTACAGACTATCTAGAATGTCTCTCTAGGAAATTGGCACGCCAACTCCATGATTTTCAAATATGAGTCAATGCAACTAATATGTTCTCCATGATATTCCCATCTTGAAGACAGCTATAAGATCTAATTAGTGGACTCCATGTGGAGCAGCTGTGAATATGGATCCACACTGTACCATGAAGGCCTTTGATACTGATGGAGATGTGTTATCAACTCTCAACATTTCTATTAGAGTAGTAAACCCAATCTGGATAGGCATAAACAAAGCAAAAGACAAACAGTACAATTTACCTTTCAAGAGAACCTCTCCTTATGCCATCCATTACTGCTTTGATCTTGCATCCTACTGAATTTGTGAGCAATTTCTGCACAGAACAGTTTTCTTCCTAAGAAAGAGGATTCCAATCCTTCAAAATATTACTGAACCATTTTTTCCTCTTGATGTTCCAATGTAGTTATTAGCAGTTTCTGGTCATATTCCTGAGTATTTCCAAATCCAATTTTATGCAATAAAACAAACTGTTACAATAAAAATAAACAGTACAGTTAACCTTCCACTCTTCCCATTAATCTAGTAATCCAGTCTGTGAATGTACATCTCTAAAAGTCAAGGAACACAACCAGTTTGCAACCATATGATTATCTATAAGCAATTTATGGTTCCTTGCTTCATAAATTGCTTGTTATAATCACATGGCCAAAATGTCAGCTGTTCTTGTTGGGCAATGAAAACTATTATTCCTTTGTCTATAATAGCCTTGATTGGTTTAGGTTTTTTTCATTGCTATTGTTATGGTTTCATTCAGATCCTGCTTTTCTGCAGATGTTTCAGGTAATTTATGTGGGAATCACTTTTTACTTAGTCCTATAACACAAGTCGGGCTGAGAAACAATGTCACAAGTGAGCTTGCTCTGCAAAGAGTTGACTTAAACCCATCTTCTCATTCCTAGTTCAATGTATCAGCAACTACACCAGATTACAGTCATTCCTTTTATGGTTTTGTAATTTTTGGAACTTGTATGTCATTGTATGTCAATACTATTGTCATTCTCACTCGCTGATCTAGGTCTCATCTGCTCCTTCCAGGTCTCACCATATTTTGGGACCTGGAAACTAAGCCTCCCTCTTTGTCTTCAACTACAAAATTGTGTCTCTTGTAAATCCATACAACTTTCAATCTCACAATTCTTTCAAAACTTGGCTATTCCAACTGGCTCGACGTTGGTTTCATGTTTTATGACTGTTAGTGGACTTTGTTTTGTCCTTCCCAAATGTGTTGTTGGATATGATGATGATGATGATGATGATGATGATTGGTCACCTAGTCAGCCAGACACAGCACACAGGATTTATATGGGATGTGGTATTCTTATCCGCCTATCGAGTCCTTCCCAAGGACCTGGGATAGACAAGATGTTATTGTTTGATGGTGATAATGGTATCGTCACAGGATATAAGCTGTTCCAAGTAAAGCTGCCTTTTGCAATTGATGGATGGTGATTTAGTCAACAGTGTTCAAGTGGTGCTTCTGATGGACTGGGATTACACCCAAGACACCATCACTATTGGTGCTATCTTTGATTGCTTTTGCCACAATCATTCTACTTCTTTTTGTAGGTCTTTGTATCTTGTGACTTTCTATTCTACTGTCTCCAAGTAGTGTCACATCCACTATCCAAACTTTTTGTCTTTGTTATAAACAATTGTTAAATCTGGAATGTTATGTCTCCTCCTCCTCCCCTCCCCTCCCCTCCTCTTCTTCTTCTCCTCCTCCACCTCCTGCTTCTCCTCTTCCTCTTCCTCTTTTTCTTCCTCCTCCACCTCTTCCTCCCCCTTCTTCTCCTCCTCTTCTTCCTCCTCTTCTTCCTTCTCCTTCTCCTCTTCCTCCTCTTCCTCCTCCTGCTGCTTCTCCTGCTTCTCCTTCTCCTGCTGCTTCATGATTGAGGAGGCACCCAAGTTAAATTGATCCATCCATCAATCTAACTATCTATCTACTGATTTGTCTGGATGGAAAGCTTCCGTCTTTCCTCCTGGTGGCGGCCTGGATGGATAAATAGCTAATAGAGATCAGCGCTGTTTTGATTCTCGGCTGTCCGCTTCTTTGCTTTCTCCTCTTTCTCCTTGCTTTCTTTCCGCTCTGTCTGGTCATCACTGGAGTCTTGGCGGCACAGCCCTTCTTCACTGCCTCCTGGCAAACTATCAAATTTGCTTTTTGTAGGTGCACCTTTGATGTTTGTGCTCCATTTCTTGATACAGCAGCTAGCGCATTTCTCTTTGCAGCTGCACTTGGTCTCTGAGGTACATAGGTACATCCCAGCAGGGACCACCAACACCATGGCACATATAATGACAATGATATGGATCATCTGCCCTCTCTGTTCCAATTCACTGATGTCACTTCCTGTCACAAACACAATACATTGGCTCTTTGGGGGCACCTGCTTCCTCAGACTTATGCACACTTCATACTTGGTAACAGGGAGCAAATTGTTAATGGAGTATGTATTGATCCCAGGCCCAATATAAACCATGTCTTTCTTAGCCTCATCGTATTTGCCAAAATGGAGGGTATACCAGGTTTCCTCTGGATTTTCAGCCATGGTATACCATTCCAGAGTAATCCCGTAGACTGTCTGCTTGGCAATCTGCATATCGATGTAGGCCTTCTCATCTATGATGGAGGAAGAATAAGATGGTGTCACTAGTTGAGGAGCCAGAATGTCCAGCATTGTGGTAGCTGAGGAGTTGCCAAGGAAGTTGGCAGCTGTACATGTATAATTCCCCTCATCCATAAGATGGGCTGAAGAAATCACCAGTTCTGATTTGAAAGACTCTTCGCTCATGTAAGTAGTAGAAACTAGACAAAGAAAGACAGAAAGAGAGTGGAAACAAGCAATTTAATTTTCTATGTTCAACTGTAACAACCCTATGGAATGCATGGTAGCCATCTTCAAAATTGGTGTGGAATTGGGAAAAGGATCAACATGAAGGGTCCTCGGTGCTCTGAGCTTGGCTGTTTTCTTGCAGATGTTTCATTTCCCAAACTGGGTAACATCAATAAGTGTTAGATGAATATGTTTATTTTCCAAGTACTGTATATTAGATGTGTACAACATAACTACCTGATTGTAAACAAGCAACCATTTTTGAAAGCCAGGTTGCTTGATAGAGAGAGCAGTACCATACAAATGTAATAAATAAATAAACAATAAGCAAAGGAAAGAAAAAAATCCCAACCATAACAACTTTCAGAGTATGGTGCAACTTGATTTAGGTTTCTTTGTGAAAAATGAAGTGTTTTGTTTTGCTTTGCTTTGCTTTGCTTTGCTTTGCTTTGCTTTGCTTTGCTT
>WNWU01013651.1:188058-204582 GCA_012654045.1 Ptyas mucosa
TTTGCTTTGCTTTGCTTTGCTTTGCTTTGCTTTGCTTTGCTTTGCTTTGCTTTGCTTTGCTTTGCTTTGCTTTGCTTTGCTTTGCTTTGTGCTAACATTTCTATACTGCTCTTTTCCAACTAACTCTGACTGGTGTACTTCATCAACAAGGATTAAAAAGAGCAGAAAAAGCTACATCAACTATAACAGACTTGCACTATGAGGGAGATGGGCAGTTTCTAAATATGATATATACATTTTTAAAAAATGATACTATCAATCAGAAACAGACCTCCCCAGGGGTGAAATGTAAAATATGTTACTACCAGTTCTGTGGGCATGGCTTGGGGGGGGGGGGTAATGTGACTGGGTGGGCATGGCCAACCTTTTTTTTTTAACTTTTCAAAGCATTTTTTCTAATGCTTTGAAAAGCCTCTGGCGATCAGACAACTCAGCTGGGATTGTCAGAGAGGCTTTTTAAAAATGCTTTGAAAAGCCTCTCTGACGATTAGGCAATTCAGCTGGGATTGTCAGAGACTTTTCAAAGCATTTTTTTTAACCACCTCTTCAGCCAAGAGGTTGCAGAAAAAAATGCTTTGAAAAGCCTCTGAGGATCCCAGCTGAGCCGCGCGATCATCAGAGGCTTTTTTTTTCTTTTAAAAGCATTTTTTTGTCGGAAGAGGTTGTAGAAAAAATGCTTTAAATTTTTTTTAAAAAAAGCCTCTGATGATTGTGCGACTCAGCTGAGCATGGTGGGGTGGGGGGCACAGGGATTTTTGCTACCGGTTCTCCGAATCACCTGCCGCCATCGCTACTGAATCAGGAGATCCGGTTCGAACTGGGAGCATTTCACCCCTGGACCTCCCCCCAAAAGCTCTCTCCCAGAATCAGGTTTTACACCTCTGCAGAAATAAGTGATGATTATTGGTTCCCAAGTAGGCCATCTCTTCCAAACCTTTTTTGATGGACACATTTTTTTCTAAGTTAGCAGTCTTGAAAATACCTCGATAGGAGATGGGCATTCCCAAATTTAGTTGATCATACAAGTTTTACTCAATGTCAAGGCTGCTGATACTTCTATATACAGTAATTACACCTGGTTCTTATTCCTTTTTTTGACAACTTTTTTTTTTTTGCTCACCAATGAGGTTTGTGTACCAGTCTATTATGTCTGCTTATTTCAGCAGTCTCCCATTTAAAAAAAAATCCAAATGGATTACAGTTATCGTTTGGGCTATTAATTGACAGTTGACAGTTGGGTGTGTGAATGTCCCACATCATAATCATCCACACCCATAATCAGGCATGGTGGCTCAGTGACTTAATGACTCTCGAGAAACAGTTTCAGCTCCAGCAGTTCGAGTCCAGGCACTGCATGGCAGGGTGGGCTCTATCACTTACCTCAGCTTCTGTCCACCTAACAGTTTGAAAGCATGTTCTATGTGAGTAGATAGATAGGTACAACTTCAGTGGGGAGGGGAGCTGGTGCTCTGTGCAGGCAGTCAGATTCCTGATGTCTCTGAACTTCCCTGGTTGTGGTGCCTGCTTGCGATGCAGATCCCGGAAGGGAGGGGGCATTGGGTGATGCTGCAGGAAGAGCTGTTCAACTTTCTCTCTGATGGGAAGCCAGTTTGCCCTCCTGTAGCACACTTTGGGAAGCACACAAACGTGTCCTATAACATGCCAAACTACTACTCTGCAATAGCTTGCTGGTCTCCCAACTACTGTTACAATGCCGCACGCTAATCATTGTCATTACCATCATCATTATAAGGTTAATACATCAATCAACTGCACCTATGTTGGGAACAAACTTGGACATAGGATTTTAACACGAGTGGTGGGCAAACAAGGCACAAAACCCCACAGTGCCTGACTCAGTCACTAAAATGCAATATCTGAATGATTTGCTTGGTTCTATTTTGATCCTCAGATATGTAAAGATGAATAACGTAATACTGCCTAATACATCTGTTTCTGCCTTTCAGCTTTCGATAATATTAAACAGGACCGATATGTTTTGAAAAAGTATGAGGGTTGATGAAGAAAGGCGAACAGGGGCCTGAGTGGCACAGTAGACTAAGGCACTGATTAACATTCAGCTGCCTGCAATTACTGCAAATTCTAATCTCACTAGGCTCAAGGTTGACTCAGCCTTCCATCCTTTCTAAGGTCGGTAAAATGAGGACCCAGATTGTGAGGGCAATAAGCTGACTTTGTATAAATATACAAAAGTATGAAGGCTATTGCTTAACGCATTGTAAGCCACCCTGAGTCTTTGAAGAAGGGCGGCATATAAATCAAAATTAAAAAAAAGTGTTCCTCAGTTAAGTCAAATTAATTTCAGTTGGAGATAATCATGATTTCCTTGTGCTTAAAGGCCACAGCTCAATACTGTTAAGGATCCTTAGTTCCTGTGATAAATATTATCACAGCCAATGTACAGAACAGACTTCAAAAAAAAATGAAAGCAAGAAAGCAGATGATATACTGTATACTGACTCTCTACCACAGTGATCAACGGTTCATCAACACGGAAAAAAATCAATTAAATCCAATCAGGGTCCTCTAAGTTGGAAATTTAGAAGTTAGATTATTGTCTCAAACACTTTGTCTATGTAAGTCAATCATGCCTATTCTTATAGGCAGTGTTTTTTCAGGGTCTTGGACAAGACTTTCCAGTACCTATGACTCAGTGGTGGGTTGCTCCCATTTTGCCCCAGTTCAGGCGAATCGGTAGTGGCGGTGATGGAAGGCTCCGCCCGCCCACCCACCCAGACGTCATCAAAAACACTCTGTGCATGCACAGAAGCACCACACGCTACCGATAGCAAACCGGTAGTGCCGGGATTTGAAACCCACTATTGCTATGACTTCATTATTTTAGCCACAGAGGACAAATATTAAGTGTGGGACTTTTTGTAAAGAAAATTATGCATTGGATAAAGTTTATGCCTTGAAGCCAGCATCCCATGACTGACATTCTGATTTGGAGGGGTGAAAAGGGAAGGATGTTATGTTGTGAAACAACATTTATTAGGCAATAATGTATGGGATGCCAAAAAGGGAGGGAGGCCCAATACATTGAATTTACTGCTTTTCTCTCTGTTGTTATAGTGATAAAAATCAGTGGCACAGACATAGATTGGGAAGACTCAGGCTTAAATCTTTGTTCACTCTGAGATATCCACCACATTTTCTTATCTATGTTATAGGATTGCTCTAAATATAAAATAGGGAAAACCACGGTTATGCTGTTTTAAACTTTAAAAAGCTCAAACGTTGCAAGGGGTAAGTCTAAGAAAAACTGGGAAGGCAGGATATGTTATGGGTCCCAGTGATTAAGGATGTACGATGAAAAAGGGCTTTCTTGGGGGTGGCTCCTTCTCTATGGAACATAATTCATCCCATGGTACAAATGAGCCCCCATACTGCTCCTTTTCCAAAAAGTCCTAAAAACCTGGTTTGGTCAGCAGGGCGGGGGCTCAGAAATGACCATGGTGCTGAACCAGTTGAGTTATGTAGAAAGAATAGGATGGGATTCTTTATCTTTTTTAATGTGCTGGATTTTTAAATGCTATAAGCTGTTTGTAGTTATCTATATGTGAATTGGGCAGCTATATAAAATGGTTTAATAAATACTAAACAAATAAAAATGAAGAGTTCCTGATAAAAAGTATCTGCTACTTCTGCCCTAATTTTAATAGCAGACTTAGGGTGACTTTTACTTGTATGAAAATGGTTCAGGTCTTAGGTAGGCTTTGTGTTTAAGCATTGGCAACTCAAAGGTGCTTTTTCAAGAGGCAATTGGACTTTCTGGTTTTTCTTTGAAGACATTTTGCTTCTCATCCAAGAAGCTTCTTCAGCTCATTGTCAGTCCTCGAAACCATCTTTTACTTTGGATCTTCAGGGCTGCCACATTTAGTCCTGTGGGAAACTGGGAGGGGGGATTGTATGGAGTTGGGGAGATATCTAGCCATAATAACATTCTTTTCTCTGAGAGTTAAGGACATCCTGCCCTGCACCTGGAGTGGGAGGACTTTCTTTTGGGTGGGGAAAACCTGAAAGCTTTCAGATTCGGGTTTTCCCAGATGTGCCAATATGACATCTCTAATAAAATGGAACTTTGAGGAACTTCTAGCCTCGGAGTCTCCTTTTGTTGGGGGTGTTACTTGGAACTCTGACACTCATTTTCAAAGAAAAAACAAAAAAGTCCAGTTGTCTCTTGAAAAAGCACCTTGGGACAATGATGAGCTGGATGACTGAAAATGTCCATAGACATTGGCAACTCAGTTTCCCAATGAAGTAAAATAATTGATTTTCTCCTATTAATAAGGTAAGTAAACCAGCATAATTGGTATACAGACCAATCACCAATGAGAAGAATTTCAAAGAAGAGGAAGGAAAAATTACTTGCCGAAATTCACAGTTGTTATAAAATAAGGATATTTTATGATAAATATTTTAGCTTGGAATCACACTCACCATTAAGCCCCCGTAAGTGTTTTAATGGATAGTTCCACCAAATCTTTGGAGAAGGATTAGCTTTTACCAAACATGTCAACGTTGAATTTTCTCCAAGAAACACCGTAATATTTGGTTTGGAACATGTCACAGAAGGTCTCCTGCAGCTGTTCAGCTCCACTTCATGGAAGTATTTGCCTGCCCTAGATTTAGGATTTGCACATGTTAAATAGGAATTTATGAGGACCATAGGTGGGCCTATAGAATTAATGAACTGGACAAATCCTCGCAGACGGCAATCACAAATCCACAGGTTATCATGCAAAGACAAGACGGTACTAGAAACGGTTTCTCCTTTCTTCTCCACCTGCTGGAGTTTTTGGTAGACAGGCCAATTATAGAACACTTCTTTGGAGATGACAGTAAGCTCATTGCAAGATAAGTCTAAGTAGGTCAACCTGGAAAGATAGCGTAAAGCATGTTCTGGTAGGACATCAATCTTGTTGCATTTCAGATCAAGGATTTCTAAAGCTGGTGTATCTCGGAACGCTGTCCATGGTACTGAACGCAAGTGGTTCCCCTGAATTCTCAGCTCCTTCAGCTCCTTCAGGTGCTCAAGACTTTTTAGATCCATCACTGTGATGTTATTAAAATTAAGCCAGAGGTATTCCAAGCTGCTAACATTAGAGAAGGTGCCGCGAAACAATTCGGTCAGCAAGGAATTTTCAATTCTGATTTTTTTGATATCTTGAGGGATCTCTTCTGGGATCTTTCTCAAAAATGTTGATATGCAAAACAAACTCCTAAAAATTAAATCAGAAAATGGAACAATGTTGTGATGGGATGCTTGCATCATTTTTAATTCACTCTGTGTTGTGTCATACAACCCAGTGGGTTTCCACTTCCCTCACTCACTCTGGAACCCTAATAACCAAGTATTGGTTATTCTTCATTTCCAAGTTATAAAACACAAACCATTATTTCTACAATATCCAAAATCTCTCAATATTACAGGAATAAATCACATAAATATGTTTCAAGCATATAATAATATACATCTGGCTTGAATCTGGCTGTTGGCAGGCAAACATTTCCACTGAAAACCAAGGAATGGTGTCTGCTGATCAATCATATCCAAGTTTCCCCTCTTCTATATTGAAATCTGGATGGGCTGTCAACCTGAATACTTATTAATATATTCATTTCATGATAAACCTTGGCTGAATTTCCCCATGGGAAGTTATTCAATATTATACTGTTGTCAAATATTCTTACCTTCCAAGTGTATCGATGAAACAGGAGCATCCGGTGACACAATCTGAAGTTGCTGGATTTATCCCAGAGAAGTAAAAAAGCAAAATAAGGCAAAACATGTGACTGGTGAGTTCCATCTTCTGCCTCAGTAAATCAATATGGTTTGGTTTTGCAACAGAAAGAACAAGCGTTCCAAATCCTATTAGGTCTAATCTTTCTTAGCAGTAGGGCAAAACTGCTTCTGAAGGACTTGTGTGCAATGCGCTTCTGTGCAAGAAGTATCTGTTAAGCTTAGGTAACTTACTGCAATGCTAAAAGGAAAATATATGCTATTCAAAAAAAAATTGAAATGAATCACCAGCCAAGACATTCCTGGCAGTTAAGACAGAACAGGCTAAAAAAGTTGGAAGCAAACTTGGAGATCTTCTAGTCCAACCACTTGCTCAAGCAGGAGACCCTAGTCTCTGATAAATCTCAATTTATCAGAGAGTTCTCTGAGCAGCCATCCTAGTTTCTTTTGAGTTCTCTTATTTTTCTTCTTTATTGGTATTGTGCTAGACTGGGCTTTTATAATATCACTCTTCAAAGTTTCCCTAGCTTCTTGGGTTGTTTTCCCCTTGAGGATTTTCATCCATGGAATCTTTCCCAAGTTCTCTCTAAATTTTTTGAAATCAGTTCTCTTAAAGTCCAAGATCATAGTTTTATTTTTTTTTCTATTCCTGCTTTACATAATGGTGAATACCAATATTGAATCCTCACTTTCACACATGAATGCCTTCTATCTGTCATAAAAATATTCCAATTAAAAAAACAGGAAACAGCAATACAATAATAATTCTTACTTTAAGATTCAGAGGTTTATTTCATAAGCAATTTGGAACATGAACAGCCATCATAATACAACTTATATCAATAACCCATGGCAATGAGGTCCACTGACATAGCTGAGTCCAGCAAGGAGTAGCTATGGCCAGTGGCCCTGAACTCATCCCAAGACATTCTTTTTATACTTTTCTGTACACATTTCACAACTTACTTCCTTGTCTTTCTTACTGACAGACAGTCTCCACATGTACTCGTGTACATCTCAAACCTCTATCCATTGGCTACTTTCAGTTCCTTATTTCTCGCAGTTTCGTCCTTCAATGTCCAAATATATTTCAAAACTACATACTTTGCAAAATCACCTTTCACAGCAATGGCTTAGCAGTCTTACAAATAGTTCTGATACACTTTGAAATCTAAAACTTTGGTTCATCTAGCTTTTTAGGGCCTGCTATCCTTCTGAAACCTATGGACGCTGGTAGTCCAATAGGCTATTTTTCCGTTTCTCACATATCATTTCATCTCTGTTAGTGAGAACTCAGTCCAGTGTGGCTGACCCACTAGTTCCCTTTTCTACCTTTTGGGGGACAAACTTGTCTGCTAGTTTTGTCAGGAACCTGTTTAATCTTGGTGCAGAGTTTGTCCCCCAGGTGTTGTTGGGGTACTTAAAGTTCCCCATTGCTATTGTGCTGTGCTTCCTACATACTTTAGTTCACTGATTAGCAAAAAGTTCATTTATTTCCTCTGTTTGGTTGGGTGGCCTGCGGTATATACTGTAGCTACAGCAATGTCTCCTGGAGAACTGCAGGAGCTTGACTATGTTGTCACCAGCAGTAAAGCCTGACTCAAAGTTCAAAAGTGAAAAAAATGAAAATGATCAAAACCGGAATCTGAATGGAAGCAATAATATTGGCATATTTTACACTTACGTGGCTGGCCTACATCTTGACTCGTGTTTGTACTTGTTCTTTACAAAGCAACTTATCAAAAAAATTTGAAACCAAAAACAAGAGCTCTGGTGGCTCAGTAGACTAAGGCAGTGATTAACATCCACTTATATCTGCTGCCTGCAATTACTGCAAATTCAAATCCCACCAGGCTCAAGGTTGACTCAGCCTTCCATCCTTTCTAAGGTGGGTAAAATGAGGACCCAGATTGTGGGGGCAATAGGCTGACTTTGTATAAATATACAAAAGTATGAAGGCTATTGCTTAACACATTGTAAGCCGCCCTGAGTCTCCGGAGAAGGGCGGCATATAAATCAATTTTTTTTAAAAAAAAATGAACAATAGGACTTCAGGACAAGTTGATTGGTACTCCTCTCTAGAGAGGTGTGAAAGAAATCTGGGTTCTAATTATCTATTATTATTATTTTGTTGTGGCGGTGGTGGTGGTGGTTTGTAATTGTACTTGCTTACTTGTTTGCTGACTGTACACTGCCCATAATCACAGTTGTCCAAGATGGGCAGCCATCTAGAGTGCAATAAATCTGATTGCTCATTATTCTCCTGACACATAGTTCATCATGCCAAAATAGTCTCTCTCTGTAATTTGGTCTAATTGGCAAAGAATCACTCCTGAGACTCCTGCAGGGACTTTTATTGTGTATGAAAAATCTCTTCCAGCTGTAGGTCTGCTATCTCATTAGGCAAATATCTTCTGTATGGGTTTCATCAGCCCATATGTCTATTAAACCCATAATGTGGCAGTTCATTGGGGATATTGATGAGGTCTATGGAGATTCTTAATCATTCCGATCATGGTTGTCCCAAAGATGCTTCCCCCCCCCCCCCAAAAAAAGCAAGTGGACTTTCTTGATTTTTCTTCGTTTGAAAATGTTTCACCTCTCATCCAAGTAGCTTCTTCAATTCTAAATTCAGTTCTAACTGAACTTAGAAGTGATGTTAGAACTGAAGAAACTTCTTGGATCCAAGAAGTTTCTTCAGTTCTAACATCAGTTCTAAGTTCAGTTAGAACTGAATTTAGAATTGAAGAAGCTTCTTGGATGAGAAGCTAAATGTTTTCAGAAGGAAAAACAAAGAATGTCCAATATCCCAATATTCATTGGGATATTGATGATAGAAATAGCACTTAGACTTATATACCACTTCACAGTGCTTTTACAGCTCTCTCAAAGTGATTTACAGAGTCAGCCTATTTCCCTCAATAATCTGGGTCCTCATTTTACTGACCTCAGAAGGAGTTGAAAGCTGAGTCAACGTTGAGCCAGTAAGAATCAAACTGCTGGCAGTAGAATGCAAAGTCAGCCTGCAATACTGCATTCTAACCACTGGGCCACCAGGGCTCATGATGATAGTAAATGAACACCACCTACTGCACAAAATTTTACCCCACTATGAAAATACCAATTTAATTGCTAAGAGGTCATCTCTTGTCTTGCTTGATAGAATAAGTATCAAGCATTCTATGAGATTCTGAATGTATCAATGCAGGGCTAGCTGGCACGTCTCAAAAGGAAAAATCCTAAATTCTCTAATGACATCTAGAGACAGCAGCTATTATGAGCCCTATGTTTGAAAATCTTTTTTATAATGTGTAAGTTATGAGGAGTTTGAAAGTAAATATTTGAAAAGGATTTCATTGTGGCATAAATATGAACAGTAACAAAAATGTTATTAAAATAATCCAGGAACCAAAATATACATTGTACCAGTGGTAAATCTCTCCGAAAAGAAATTGAAAACAAGTCTGAACTTCTTAACTGTAAAAAATATTGATATAAAATAAGACACTTCAGGGGGGAAATCTCCATGGTTTTGCTGCCATCTACTGTCTTTTATTTGATCTTTTCAGCAAAAGCTAAGTTGATGAAGGGAAAAGATTGGCACATTGTTCCAAACCTCAGTGGAAATCAGAGTTTTTGTCTAAACCTGCATTAATATCACCCTACAGGACCAGAATGTTGGCTGGTTGGTTGGCTGGCTGGCTGGTTGGTTGGTGACAGCTACAGCGAAAGAGTGTCAGAACTGCCTCCTTCCCTTGCAACTATGCCTTGCTTAGATGCCACTAGTCTCCATACGCTATAATGGGAGGGATCTGTGGGAAGGGGGAGGACTGAAAGAGAGATGGTTCATGTTGTCCTGAGACATGCCAAGGCCGTGGACCTAGGAACGGAATGTAACATCTCTCCATCTATCCAACCCCTGCAAGGACAGTTACAAAAATATCTTTGAACGTGACTGGACAGTGGGGAGATAATGGGGGGGGGGGGTGGAACAAAAAAGGGAAAGTTAATTATGGAATCTTTGTGTGCAAACTCTTAGTTCCACCTTTGCTTACTGTAACCACTTGGCTTTTAGTAAAAGTAAGCTTTTTGTTACAAATGAAGTTTGTAAGAGTGTTTCTTTTCCTAAAGAACCAAGCTGGGCCAAGTCTGACTGAAAGAGAAAGGGAGGGGAAGAGAAAGAGGGAGACGGGCAAAGAGGGAAAGGGAGGGTAGAGGGAGACAGGGAGAGAGAGAGAAGTAGAGGGGGAGAGAGGGGGAGAGACAGAAAGAGAGAAAGAGGGAGAGGGAGGGAGAGGGAAAGAGAGGTGGAGGGAGAGGGAGATTCCCGGAGGTATAAACCTTGAGCTCTTTCAGCCAAACAAATCTTTGGAGAGCATGCATTCATGTTGGAAGTACCGATGTGTTTTCAGATTGAAAGATTAGCCAGTGGCATCCCCTTGCCCAGGGGACGCTCGATTGGGGGCTCCTTTCATTTCCCCATTAATGTGCCCACTGAAGTGGTACCTATCTCTCAAACTTGCTCCTAAATTGCTAGGTGGTCAGGAGCTGAAGCGAATGGCAGGAACTCAGCCCATCATGCGGCAGGATTTGGGTCTCAAACACGGGCTTGTTGACTGTCAACCCAGTCTCCTAACCACCTGAGCCACTATGCTCCTTGTCTTTGAAAAAATGGTCGAAGAAACAGAAGGTGAATCTCCTTTTCCTGTGGATATTCTAATTCACAATACATGCAACAGCAGGATGGCATCTTCATTCTTTATCTGGTATTATCACAACTATAATTAGAAAATAATCGATTTGGCATTGTGTTTTTCCACCCTAAATTTAGCTATTTCATTATTGTTTAATCTTGAGAACATCACCTCATACTTTATAAGGAAAACTAGAAATGCCATAGTAGGAAGAGGTTTCAATCAGCTGGGTCTGTATCTATTCGGACCTGTGTAGATATTGTCACTTACAGAGTGAGCATTATAATCCACACCCCTTTGAAACACAAAGAATACTGACAATATTCTTAGGGTTCGTGCCTTTCTCCCTATGAGTCAGAGTCTTGGTGTTGGCTGTTGATTTGGTGGGACCACAAATGTTGGGGTGAATGTGTGGTGAAGGAGAATCAGCTGTAGGTTTAAAATAAGCAGTAGATTGTGGCCTTGGAGATAATTTCTTCAGGATATCAACCACATTACTTACAGTATAACTATCTCAGTTTGCCCTCTACCAGCCTAACAATGGGTGCCTCTACAGTAGTCCTTTTATGAGAGAATCTCTGATGCTTACCCACAACTTCAAATGTATCCATCAGCCAAAGACCTGTACATTAGAACCGTCTACCATAAATTGTCAACTATTCATAGAAATGCTGACATTTGTAAGAAATTCAGACTATAAGTCATGCCATGAGCAAATCTTAAGAGGTATCACTGTTTCATAAAATGTCCATTTGAATTCCAATGTCATGGGCAGTTCTCATTTCTATATGCATCAGATTCATATCCCATGTTCTGTTTATCAATTATCTTTTTAACTGTCCCTATATGATTCCCTCAGACTCGTCAATTAATAAAGGAAAACCACCTGCATCAATAGATCTAACCAAATAATAGTGCATCCAAATGATACAACAGTGCTTCACACCCTCCAAAAAGGAAAGCACACCAGGGAGCAACTTAATGTCACCCATCCCACTCAACAGTTACATTTTTTTTAGCAAAAACCAAGGTTAATCGATGTTTTCAAGGAACAACTGACATTCTTTAGTTAGACCAAAGTGATGTCTGTCAAAAAAACAACAACAGAGGAATGGGTCCTGTTTTGTTTTCCCACTGACAGATGAATTGTTGAATTGGGTATGTCGAAGCAGAGCCATAAGAGATAGGGCTGCTTGATCTCTGAGGGATTGATAAGGCACTCAATCTTCATAGGCTTTTTATTATTTTTATTTTCAGGTCAGAAGCAACCAACGTTTCCATGAATCCTGGTGCAGATGAAGTAGCAAATGGTCCTGAAGGACATCAGGAAGAACCACTACCAAGATCTGATAAAAAGACTGGTTTGAGGAGATATTACAGATTCAGCCTATCCAAGTTCACACTAAAATCAAGCGAAGGAAGAAGGGGAAGTGCATTCGGACTTGCAAGATTCTGTTATTGTAGTTATTACAATATACAGTAAGTGTTCTTCAACTATACGGCATTGGCTTCTTAGTCTGCTCTATTTAATAAGGATGACACTGGCTTATAACAGAGAAAATAAAATGAGTTCTCTAAATGTTGACCTCGTCTTTGTATATCTTGGTGAGGTAACATCATCAGTGCACTGCCTAATCTGGTAACGAGTTGGAAAACAATTTTTTGGTTTGTCTCTGGAGATTTTCATACATTCAGGTCATGGTTATCCCAGTGTTGCTTTTCCAAAAGGCATCTGGACTTTCTGAACTTTCTGAACTGAAGAAGCAAAATGTGTTCAAAGGGGAAAAAAGGAACAAAGTCCAGTTGCCTTTTGGAAAAACACCTTTGGGACTGGTTTTAACATCTTTGATTACAATATTTTTATTGGATGTAGATGTGATTTCAGCAGCCCAGAGTTTGGTGCAAGAAGGGCGGCTATATAAATGTTTTCAATAAACAGTTACTGGTACAGCTAGAATCCAAAAGTTCATGTCTGAGCTAAAGAGATTCTCTACTATCATGGAATGGATTTCAAAACTGAGAGAGGAAGAGACACCATAATATACATCAGCTTCAACATATGTGTGTGTGTGTGTGTGTGTGTGTGTGTGTGTGTGTGTGTGTGTGTATGTATATGTATATGTATATGTATACACATTTCTTTATTGATCTGAATTCATTTTGCCAAAAGGAAAAATAGGTCTAAGATGCCCGATGGGTACGTATGATATTTCAATATCCAGCTGACTTCTTTCCCTCTAATCCTTTAGTTTACAAATCCCTTTTAAGAAACACACAACATTTAGAAACTGATAGGGATAAAACAATGTGAGGTTGTGGAAGAGAACTTGAATCTACATTGGAACCCCAGTCCTAAAAATGCTATTAGTATCTCTCTCACACAAAAGTAACTCCCTTGCAGCCTTACTCAGCCTTCATGCCCTTAAGGCTTTGGTTTAAAATCTACTTCCTTCCTGAAATTTACAGAACATATAAACAAGTATCTTTTGCTTCTCCATTTTCTCTTCTCTCCTTTTTCCTTCTTTCCATACTCTCATTTGTTTATTTATTTATTTTTAAAACCCGTTCTTCCAAAGAATATTAATGGAGACATTATTGGATTATTGGGATCTCGGAATCAAAGAGGAGAAGTCCCAGAAAACTTGCTCATAATATATTTACGCTACTGAAATTTTAACTTAAAAAAGAATGTCAGTAAAGCTATACATTGTGTTTTTGTATGAAACATGTGTGAGTGTATGGCATGAGAGACCTCAGGCAAAAGAGGGACTGCCAAATACAAAGACAGAATTACACCTGTCAAGTTGTGGAAAAGCCAGTATCAGCAGAAGTACTCGTTCAGCTGTCCATCTGCCTTTGCAACTGCTTCAGAGTCCACACTGGATCTTGATGAGAGTAACCTATTAGACTCAGCGGGGATGTGGTGAGTCAAGTATTCTCCTCCCATCTCCTTCATTTTGGTTCCTGGGGAGATGGCTTCAAAAGTGACGTAAGAATCCTGAATGTCTTTGGGTTTCTGAACAAAGTATTTTCTGCAGCGTCTCTTCAGGGCCCCGCAACAGACCACCAGGGTAAGAGGGACAGCGATGACACAGGCCACACTAATGACTACCACGTTGATCAGTTTTTGGGTTCCACCAGCACTGGCAACTTCATCTGTTGAGAAAATGATGCACTGTTCCTTCTTGGGTATGAGTCCCTTCACGCAGACACATGCAATATATTTGGTCTTGGGCATCAAACCGTTGATGGTGGTCCTGGTCTTCTTCGGCTCCACGTTGATTCTGTGCATGTCCCTTTCTCCAAAAATGGCATAAAGAATGCTAAACATGGTGCTATTGTTGGCCTGAGGAGCTTTCCAAGCCAAGGAGATGCTATGATCAGTGTCTCCAATTACTCTGACTGACCTCACCAGGCATTTGGATTCTGGGTTAGTAGTGGGTAGACTTGCTAAAATATTTTGGGGGTCGCTTTTCATATTTAGGGCCTGATCTCGAAGCACCAGATTCCTCTCTGTGTTGGCCTGACCTGAAATAATGTGCAAAGTTGGAAATGTTGAAGTTGTCATGATGTGTCCTCCTACCAAATTGTCCTTGTAAGCTGATGTTTCTATCCCCTTGATGTGTCCTTTCCACACTCCTTTCAAATCTGCCCTGGGATCACCTATGCTCTTAGAATCGGTGACAATCAAAGAGATAAAAGCTTCAGTGGCTCCAAGAAAGTTTGCAGCCTTGCAGATGTATTCTCCAGAATTAAAGTAAGAGACAACCGAAAGTTCTAAAATAGACCATCTTATTCCGTCACTGGAAATTTCTTGATGCACTGGAGAGAGGAGAGATAAAAGTTGCAAAAATAAGTTGTTGGAAAATGTTGTATTTGATGGATTACATTTCTAAGGAATTTATTTATAATGGTATTTGTATTTTTATTGTCATTTTTGTTTTAGGAGATTGTTTCAATTAGTTATGAGCTAACTGATTCAAATAATTCTAATGGTGTAGTTTGGAAAAATGCAATAAATTAAGAACAGAAGTGCTTTTTCAAGGTGTACTTATTTAATCTGTTATATTTATCATGTTTGGGAAAGGGACAAGAAGAGATGGTATAGAAAATGAGATTGTGTAGCATCTTGGATTCAAAATCAAAAGGGTGCTTTGGAGCAAAATAGATATATCTGTGTAACATTGACCTGCATTTCTTTAAAGCAAATGCATATTTTTGTGGAATTAATTTGCAACTACAGTTCTCTTTCCTGGAAAAAGACACAACTGCTTTAAGGAATTGCAGACCAATCCTTGGAGCATGTCTTCACATGTTATAGCCTCCTCCTCACAATCCTGACACATTTCTAAAACATATTTTGAAGTTATTTTAACATTCAGAATTTGTCAAAAATATACAACTTACAACCGTTCATTTAATGATGGTTCAAAGATACAACAGGCTCAGAAAAAAGTGTTTCACTACTGCCCCTGGAGCCACATGATTGCAGTTGGGATACTTGGCAATCAGGTGGCATTTACAATCAGTTGCAGCATCCTGAGGTCACATGTGCATATTCTAAATATTTAGACAATTTTTGACAAATACTGAATGTTAAGATAACTTTTCAGAATATGTTTTGTAGTCTGGTTTCCTGCAAAGAGAAAAGTCCATCGGGGAAGCTGGATTTGCTTAATGACCACATGGTTCACCTGATAACTGTGGTGATTCACTTTACAACCACTGTGAAAATGGTTGTAAAAATCAGGTCCAGTCATTACAACCACACCAATGTGTGACCGAAATTCCACTCCCAACTGTGATCATGAATGAAGGACTACCTGCAGTTGTTTTGTTGATGATGATAATCACTTCACTCTGTCCTTAGGCAGAAACGATGGAAGGAGAGAACCAACCTGTTCCATTGAATGGTTTCCCATCCGCTCTTCTCCACCTCAGCTCTGGAATGGGCACCCCTGTGGTCCCACACCGCAGCAGAACTGTGCTTCCCAGGATACTCTTCACTTTAGCCACCGAGGTGTGGACAACTGGACTCTGGCATTTTCTCAGCTCCACTTGACTGAAGAAGAGTCTAGTCTGCTTTTCAGGGTTGAAGCATCTCAGCTTTGGCTCAATGAAGGCTATGTTGGGGGACTGGAAGTTGAGGAAATGAGCCATTTCATAGACACTGCAGTCACACGTCCACGGGTTGTCCTGTAGGCCTGGGGAAAGAGAAGCCATTGGGAGAGTCAACCCAGAATGGGACAACTCACCACAAGACAATTTAACAATTCAATTTAATTATTTAAAATAAATAAAAAAATTATTTTAATTTTTGTCATTCACATTTTCTTTTGTCCCTCCTTTTGTATTCTTTCTTTAATGGTTCTATTCCAGTAGGTTGTGGCAATTTGTCCTAGACTCGGGCCAACCATTATATCATCATAAGGGATCCTCAAGGGTTCCAGGAGACCTGTGAACACTCAAGTGGGGCTTCTACCTGGAGCATCTTTTTCCCTTGACCCTAAATGGCACCATTTAGTTTTTGCAGACGTACAACAAAAAGATTTGCTATTCAATTATTCAAAAATTGCTTGATCCTTCCACAGAGAGGCTCTGGGGAATGATGCCATCTGTAAAACCTTTTCTGCTGTGGCCCTGATCCTGTGGAACACTCTACCACTAGAGGGGAGAGCTGCTCTTGTCCTTTTGATACCAGAAGGGAAGCAAAACGTGGCTCTGCTGGTTGGCTTTGAGCCCCACTCACCACTGAAGCTGGTCGATGGGATAAGAAGACTTCATCCCCACGCTGTCCATCTCTTACTCTTGGTATTTTGCATAGTTTAAAAATTTTAATTCTAATATTATTATTATTTTCTATTTATCTTTTTATTACTTGTAAGCCACCCAGAGTTGCCTTACAGTGGAGATGATGACATAAAAAGTAAGTAAGTAATAAGGGAAGAGGAGGGGAGGGGAGGGGAGGGGAGGGAGGAAGAAAGAAAGAAAGAAAGAAAGAAAGAAAGAAAGAAAGAAAGAAAGAAAGAAAGAAAGAAAGAAAGGAGGGAGGGAGGGAGGGAG
>WNWU01013651.1:212799-272928 GCA_012654045.1 Ptyas mucosa
CTATTCTATTCTATTCTATTCTATTCTATTCTATTCTATTCTATTCTATTCTATTCTATTCTATTTTGGCAAGATTCTGTCTATAGATAAGGAACAGTAAAGGAAACTGTTCCTTACCTATTGACAGAATCTTACCAGACTAAAGCAACTACTTGTAAAGGAAACTGCTTTGGAGTAACTCAACATATCTATCTTGGTTTTGTAGCCTGGCAGAGATGCTTTGTACCCTATAGGCATGTAGGCATTGCCATCAGTGGACTTTGTTTACATTGTCAAAGAAAGTGTCAGCCTCCCGCCTTACTGCTTGGCTGCCATAGAAAGGGGGAGGGGGTATGAGGGGAAAAGTGAAACCTTACTAGATGAAAGTCTGCTTAGAATGGGAAAACAAAACTGCTGTTCTTGGCCAACCGTCGTGACATTCCTGATTGATGATGCGGCCAGACGTGCTTCCACCTGACCCCTAGAAGACCTGTGGATTGGGTGATTTACGATGGACAGTGGGAGGGGATGATTTGTATATACAGGTTTCGCACGTATAGTATTCAGTTTCAGCTTTGCTATGGTTGCGTTCAGTCTTTACCAATAAAAGTACAGTTCTTCATAACAATGGAGTCTGGTTCTTTCTTTCCTGGATTTTGAAGGAAACATACCTGACAGAAAGAGCCTTCATTTTAGACTACATTGAACAAGTATGCTTGCGATCCTCTACCTGTCTGCATAGAAGCACGACCATCTTAGTCAGTGGTGGCAGAAAAATAGAAGGAGTTTGGTAACACTTTTTCTGATGAATACATCGTATTAAGAGGCAAAAGCTTTTTGATGAAGTAATTACAGCTCCCTTCATCTTATTTACTGGTTTATACTTCTTATTCTCTTTTGTATTTGCTAATGAAAGAGCTTGTTACACAAGAGAAACAGAAGGATATTAGCACATCAGGGTTTAACTTTTCTGGTAAGGAATACAATGAATGAAAAAGGATTATTGATGATGTTCCTTGCCAAAAACACAAGGAAGAATCTGATTAAATGGACAGCAATGTGCTGATTTGATGTTATTGGTGAGTCAACATTAAAAACACATCATACTGATAAACTAAACAAGTCCAACACTTTAATTCAGTTCTCATCTGCTGATGATAGCAATTCCTACCTTTGTTGTACAAACTCTCGTCTAGTTGATGATTGTGCAAAACCAGAGGAGATGATTCAATCATCAAGTCCAGTGGATCACAGAAAAGAAAATATCTTCTTTTCAATAGAAATGTATTTAACAGAATAGTCAATAGAAAATAATGAAAGAATGAGTAGGTTCATACATTATTAAGTGGTGAAAATACGTATAAAACCAGTGGAACCACTTGCCTCCGGAAGTGTGGGTATTCCATCATTGGAGATTTTTAAGAAGAGTCTGCAATGGTGTAGGGCCTCCTGCTTGTGCAGGGGTTGGACTAGAAGACCTTCAAGGTCCCTTCCAACTCTGTTATTCTGCTATAATTTGTGGGATTTGTGGATTACATTATAAGAGAAGACATTGTAGATATTGGAGGAGGAGGAGGAGGAGGAGACTCATGTTGGTAGCTGAAAACCAGGGGAAGTCTGGAAGCATCTTTTCAGACTAACACATTTTATTATTGGTCATGAAGTTTTACTTCTATAAAGGAAATTTTTGCAAACATCATAGGGATTGGAGAACATTTTCCAAGGCACCAAGATGCTCACCAACCTCCCTATCTCAGACAATTCCCATAGACCTTTGCAGAAAATTGGTTTCAGTCACAACTGGCAATTCTGAAAATGAGCCTAGCACAGGACTTTTATCTGTGATTACATTTTATTTTTCTATCTAGATCTCCCTGGTAGGAAGGTCTCAAAAATTCAGAGTTGTCTTCCTTTGCAGCCAATATGGCATTTTCAGTTCACATTCCATTCTCTTTCAGCAGCTTTGAGTGCTAAGAAGCTTAAGTGGATTGATAGAATGGTTCACATCACATGCTCTGACTTCCGTTAGCATAAGAATTTTGTGCAAAAATAAAATGACTGTGGACTTTATGATGGTTTTATTGCTCTCTTTATTCTTCTTGTCTCGGCCAGGTAAACTTCCTTGAAGAGAAAGAAGGCTGAAGATAATAACTTGGAGCAACTTAGATCCTGTGACAATACCTCTAGCTCCATCAGACAACCACATCTGCCTATCTCAGGTCTTTGGGGAGGACTCGATAGGTGGACAAAAATGCCAAATCCAATCTAAACATCTGGGTTATCATGCAACCAAACCTTATAATAATAGAACTGGTGGGAGCACAAAATAGACAAAGTTATAGTAAAGGCTGCATTAACAGAGGGACAGAATCAAAATCACCTTAAATGTTAAAACCACTTTATAAGGCCTTGGTAAGATGACATTTGAAACACAGCATCCGGCTTTGGTTGCCACAATATTAAAAAAAAAAAGATGATGATACTCTAGAAAGAGTGCAGAGAAGAGCAACCAAGATGATTAAGGGACTGGAGGACATGTCTAGTTTAATGAAAAGAAGGACATTATAGCAGTCTTCCAATATTTGAGGGGCTGCCACAAAGAAGAGGGGGTCAACTTACTCTCCAAAGCACCTGAAGGCAGGACAAGAAGCAACGGATGGAAACTAATCAAAGAGAGAAGCAATTTAGAACTAAGGAGAAATTTCCTGACAGTTAGAACAATTGATCAGTGGAATGGCTTGTCTTCAGAAGTTGTAAATGCTCCAACACTGGAGGTTTTCAAGAATAGATTGGACAATCATTTGTCCAGAATGTAATAAAGTCTTCTGCTTGAGTAGATGGTTGGATTAGAAGACCTCCAAGGTTCCTTCCAACTCTGTTATTCTGTTAAGGAGAAAACAACATTCCTACCAAAAATAGGGCAAGCTACTATATATAAACAAGGATCAAACTCCACACACTAGTACTGATGATGTTACCTAGTTGGGTAATGAAAATTCTCCAAGCAAACAACCAAGCTCAGATAGCACCAAAGACTCCAAAGCATATTTTTGCTTTGTTTCACAATAAGAAACCCCCTTCTCCTTTTCTCCTTTGTTCCTCTGATTAGTGATTTAATCATATTTGTTTATTTCTAGTGACTCCCTAATTACATAGTATTTGCTTTGGCCACCATTCTTGTATTCTTTAACTCTTTTCCCCCCCAGAATTAGCCGGGTCCATTCTTAAAACTTGTCTCTACAAAAGGCTTCTTGTGATCGCACAGAATGTTTCCTTTTGCATTATGCAGTTCCAGACATGGGAGGGATACGAGGAAGAATTTTTCAGGGATTGTTGGGTTAGGATTAACACACAAAGCTTTTCTGTAAGGTTCTCCACGTGGTTGGGCCCTTTAAGAAGGTAAGATTTGTAGGTGATTGGATGGAAGAAAGAAAATTCAGGACAAAGAATTGACCAGGGCAGTTAGCTGGGGAAAATCCAGACCTTGGAGGGGGGCTGGAGTCTTTTCCTTTTTTATTGCAAACATGGTTAATTCGGCATATCCTATTCCTGATGGTTTCACTGAAAGTGAAGTCTTCACCATTGGCACAATCCTGCTGGTTGAAGGTAAGATGGGCTGCTTTAAAGAGTCAGAAGGCTGTTTCTGCCATTCTCTGCCATTTCAGACTTTAAGAATGGAACAAGGAAGAATTTAAGACAGAAATTATACTTAAACTTTGACTATCTCTTTCCTATGGATACTCCAAAGCCTTCAGTTTGGACAACCTTGGTTGGCTCTGCACTTAATTTTAGTACATGTGTTCAAGGCTCCAAAACATTTGAGGGAAGTATCTAAAGAAACATCTCTTCCTACTCAACACTGCTCAAAGTGTTTGTGATACACTATGTGATATCAATGAAGAGAGGTGGTTGTTGTTGTTGTTGTAACTCTTGATTGTGGAACCTTCACCCCCCCCTCCCTCATGTGTGCAAATACATTACATAGTACTTAATACTAGAGCCTAAAAGCTAAACTGTACAATGAACTGTTTGTTTGTTTGTTTGTTTTCATCAAGCATGTATTAGATAACAGATATAAGCATAAACATTTTTATGAATCCATGAAATGGATAGAAATAAAAGGGAAGATTAGGACCGGGATGGTGCGCTTATGCACACCCCTTTTCCCAGATTGAGGGAACTGGGTATGTGTAGTCTAATGAAGAGAAGGGCTAAGGGTGATATGATAGGGATCTTCCAGTACATGAAGGGCTGTCACAGAGAAGAGGGGATCAGCCTGTTCTGCAAAGCACCTCAGGGCAGGACAAGAAGTAATGGGTGGAAGATTGTCAAAGACAGATTCAATCTAGAACTAAGGGTTAGGGTTTCCGGACAGTTTCCTGACAGTGAAAACAATTAATCGGTGGAATGACTTGCCTCTGGAAGTTGTTGATGCTCCATCACTGGAGGTTTTCAAGAAGAGATTGAACAGTCATTTGTCTGAAATGGTTTCCTGCTCAAACAGGGGAGTTGGACTAGAAGACCCCTAAGCTCCCTTCCACCCTTGTTATTCTTCCTAGTTCACAAGCATGGAAAAGAACAAGAACAAGAAACAAGAAAATCTTATCACTGAAGTTGGAAGGAATTTGAGGGTCTTATATTCACTGGAATGCTGGTCCAGAGACCACAAGATTACCCCATACATTGATGTATGCATCTGCCTATTTTTGTATCTTACTTTATCATGATTTGTCTTGGTTGGATAGTGCAAACCATCTTGATAATAGAGAAAGGGCAAAATAAAATAGAACATAAAATAATGGGGTTGGAAGGGATCTTGGAGATCTTATGACCCAACCCTTTGCCCATGGCAGGAGATCCTATAGTACTATTCCAGACAAATGACTCTAACATCTATTTTTTCCTAAGAAGTGAGGCCCACATCTGTATCCAAAGCAATAGTATTGCCAATGATATAGTCTAAGAAAGAATTAAGCATGAGAGGGTCTTCCCTTTCTCCTCCTGCGCCTGATCCAGGTGCCAGAATCAGGCACGTTCAACCCATTGAGTTATTTACTTATTTAAGAGGTAGGGCAAATAATAATAATCCCAACCATGTTATTTCCACTTTTAAACAATAATTTTCCTTTCCCTTTGCTAACAAGCGACTTGACCTTTCTACTTCTGTCCAAGCCAATAAAGATGTTCTCTCTGTGAATTCACAGAGGAGATATTAAGTGGTGCAGCAACAAAAAAATCCAATTTCTGGATAGATTTTCCCTGAAGGCAGAGAAAAAGGTACATGAAACGAAAATGGTTCACTTGATGGCAAAGGAATATTACAACATTGTTGTCTGTTGTAAAAGCATTTAGGTTGGGGGGGCTTCTAAAAATGAAATAAAGAGATATTTCTGTTTAGAGATATAAGTCATGAAGATCATGTTTGATCTACCCTGCTTTCTTTGTGTATATGTGTGCATATAAAATTTATTGGTTTATACATTTATTTACCAAAGCTTTATTCTACTGTATTATCTGAAGATTCCTGATGGTCTATAATGAAAATCTTCTTTGCTCTTTCTGCATCTGCATTGAAAGTAGCAGTCTAAACTACTTTGGTGAAATATTCGGAATTAATAGCGAGCTACACAAAATCCTAGAAAACATGCTAAACCACAGAACTTTGCATTATACTATGCAAAAGAATCCTTTATTTTGGAAGCTTGCTTAAAGAGAGTCTTCCCTTTGTCTGGCATTTAAATCTTAGAATCACAGGGTTGAAAGGGACCTTAGAGGTCTTCTAGTCCAACCCCCACTCTGAAGGGAGCTTTAAAGCCACAATCCTTTAAAAGGGGGAAGGCTTTCAGAGAAGTAGACACCTGGATAGGAAACTGAGCAATTCACTCTTGCTATAGTTATTGTTAATGTTAAGCTGTAAAGATTTTCAATTTAAATCTATATATGTAAATTAACATCTGTTCTTTTTTACATATGACCTTTGTGGTTTTCATTTTGGAAACAGATTTCATCTCTTTGGGCTATTCTAATCCCTTATAGAAGGTTTTTTTTTCTTTAACAGCAACTTTATATAATATATTAGATGCAAGTTTTGAAATTCAGATGACAACACTTTGGCTGACCTTGTTGATCTCAGAAGTTAAGGAAGGTTGGCCCTGAATGGAGAGCCATTAAAATTCCAAGGTCTTGACCAGGTTTGGAAGTCAGAAAAAATAATTTCCAAGAATAGACTGGCAAACTAGTTTCATAAGACTGCCAAAAAACCTGCCTGGAATCACCCAAAGTTGCGTTTCATTCAAGAAATCTTTATTTTGAAGTCCAACTCATGTTGAAAAATAGTTTAACCCTAACAGGGCAAAAACGCTGTTTAATAAACATAGTAAAACATAGGTCCTACCTGACCTTTCTTTTCAAACAAAGCACCCACAGCTATGATTAAAGAGAGATGCTTTTGTGTCCACATCAAAAATACCTTTCTGAAATGAAGGGATTGCATGACTCAACAGACAGTCACCACCCAGCCAGTTCCAGACCATGCAAGCCGTGGCTGTTTTTCTCTCTCTGACATTCTCTCTTTCATGAACGAGAGACACTGGAGAAGGGAAGGCAGATAGTTGCTGTTCCTTCTTTTCAAAAGAGCTAAATTTGGCAGTGGCCAAACACTTTCAGAAGGCAATTGTCTTGGGGTTTTGAAGAGCAGAAAGGCAGAAAGGCAGAAAGGTGGGGTAGGGGGGAAGAGGAAGGGAGGGAGAGAGAGGGGGCGAGAGAGGGAGAGAACAGCAACAGACAAGGTACAGTCTAGGTTAGTCTGGTTTTAAAACTCCAAAGATGTCGGCACCTGACTCTCTTCCAGAAGGATTTACTGAGTTCGAAATGATGAGCTTTGGCACAATGATGCTGACGGAAGGTAAGGTGGGATGGTTATGCAACATAGACCAAACTGGATTCAGGTCTTCTTCCTGAAATTACATTGCTAAGCAAAAAAAAGTTTCAGAAGCCTGACAGTTGGACTTCACAGAATTTATAGTAAGGACTTCATCTAAGTCATGCAGCACAGATTATTTATTTTTGGGGGGAACTTGACTAGATGAAGAATTCATAAAATGTTCATTGACAGAAAATGTACATTTTCCATGCTGTTTTGCATATTTAATCTATATAAAATATACAAGTTATTTTTCTGAATAAACAAAGCTGCAGTGTTTTATACCTTTGTTGTTGTTTGGATTTGTGCTGATCAACCTGGTGTAAGGGTCTGAGACAAAATTACAAATCACAATAAAAAGATTCTTTTTTATATTTTAGCTTTGTTTGGATTCTCTCTGAATGTGTTGACCATCGTTGCCTTCTGGAAGATCAAGGAGATTCAAACCCCTGGCAACTTTCTGATACTCAACCTCGCCTTGTCTGATTGTGGCATTTGCATCAACGCTTTCATCGCTGCTTTTTCCAGCTTCTTAAGGTAGGTTTTATTTATTTGGAGAGATGGCTATTTTGTCTCTCCGCTTAAAAATAGCACTGAAACAACTGCAGAGAGCTGTGTGCTCTCTGAGCATACCCTGTCTCCAAACTGATGCTCACTCAGAGAAGCAGAGAATCATTTTCAGTACCTAACTTCTCGTTCGTGGCACTTTTCATGCAAATATAAGTCTTTGGCCATTCTAATTTGAAGATACATCGTTCCTGTCTAGAGGAGAAGGGAGGGAGGGAGGGAGGGAGGGAGGGAGGGAGGGAGGCCATGTTATTCTGTAGAACAGTTCTATCAACAGAATTGACAAGGAGAAGTTGCCACCAGAAAAGAGCTTGGTTGGTCTTACAAACGCTAGGCAGGTCAGAACTGGTTAATATGTGGATGGGAGATCACCAGAAAATCTTAGAGTGGTTAAGTGGAAAGCCAAAATATACCCAAAGAAGGCAAAAAAAGGTTAAACTGAGGAGAAAAAAAATAGATGTGGGCATATTTACAGAAATGGAGTATGCCTCAAGAGAGTCATGTTCTACCCAACACCAAAATCACATGAAGAGTTAGTACCTCTTTATACAGCCTTAGGAAGGCCGCGCCTGCAATACTACATCCAGTTTTGGTCACCCCATTACAAAAAAAATATTGAGACTTTGGGAAAAGTGCAAAGAAGAACAACTAAGATGGTTGAAGGCCTGGAAACTAAAACATATGAAGAAAGGTTGCAGGAACTGGATATGGCCAGTCCAGAGAAAGGAAGGAATAAGGTGAGACATGATAGCAATATTCTAGTATTTGAGGGGCTGCCCCAAAGAGGGGAGGGGGTCAACATTTTCCAAAGCACCCGAAGGCAGGACAAGAAACAATGGATGGAAACTAATCAAGGAGAGAAGCAACCTGGAATTAAGGAGAAACTTCCTAACAGTGAGGACAATTAACCAGTGGAACAGAAGTTGCCTCCAAAAATCATGGGTCTCCATCACTGGAGGTTTTTAAGAAGAGACTGGACAGCCATTTGTTTGAAATGGTATAGGGTTTCCTGCTTGAGCAGGGGGTTGGACTAGAAGACCTCCAAGATCCTCTCCAGCTCTATTCTGATTGATCTCCTACAATAGCACATTCAGACATTCAAAAGTGGCTCAAGAAAAGCAAACAAAACTGGCAGGAAGAGGCATTTGCAAAGGAGAAGTTGGAGGTAGCCAAAAGAATTAAGGACCCTTTTTTGTGAGGCTGTTTTAAATGTCTCAGGCGGCATCTCAGAACCTTCCAACAAAGGAGCTTTGACTTTGTTTCTCTTTTTTTTTTTGAACATTTTTTTTAAACACAAACATACAAAAATCCTTTCAGAACGAGCCATTGATCCAGTCATAGGTAGGTACAATTACTAATTCCTCTTTAACAAAAGCTTTTCCCGAATCCCCGCTACTTACCATATTAAAAAAGAAAGAAAAAAAAGGAAAAAAAAGAATTTTTTTCCTAACTTATTTCATTTTACACAAATCAATTACCTTCTATTATTTGTAATATATCTATTACAAATCTTAGTTTTCAAATAACACAACTTAACATTATCTCTAACATTATTGCCCTAAATTCTATCTAAAAAAAGAAAAAATTCTTAAAACCCATTACACTAATCTTAAAATCCTTAATTCAATATCATTTCTTTTCCTTTTAACATGGATGGATATATCTTAAAAACATAAATCAACAAAATATTTACACAGTATTTTAACTGTTAGCATTTATCATCTTCATTTTACTATTTATCTCAGCTTAACCCTTTTAATCACAACATATTCATTTCATTATTAGTATCAATTCCAGCATGGTCATCTTTATTTCTAGAAGTTTATCCCAGCATATAATCTTTCTCTTAGTCGTCCTCTTTTGGCTGTTAATCACAGCATAGTCATTTTAGGTTTTACTGTTATTCCCAGTATAATCATCGTTTTTGCTGTCAATCCCAGCAGAATTATTTTTATCTTTACTATTATTCCCAGTATAATTATCTTGTTTTGCTGTCAAACCCAGCATAATTTTCTTTATATTTTGTTATACCCAGTATAATTCTCTATAATTCTCTCCCAGCATAATCATCTTAGTTTGCTGCTTATCCCAGCATAATCACCCCCTTTTTTAAAATTTTGCCATCCATCAATACATTACTTGTTAATATTCAATCACATTATCATTATCATCTTTATAACAATTTAACATTGAGGCTTAGTTCTTATTCCAAACACTTTCTTATATAAATTAGTAAATTTCTGTTAATATATTCTATTCCTCTCAAATTCTTACTCTTTTCTTTATTTCAGTTTTTACATATTATATCAAATTCTTCTCATATTGAAATGAATTCATATTCATTTTTGTTGAAAACCTCATTTTTATTATTACTATCCATCTATCTATTGCTTTATTTTTAATCACATTATTTCTATCTTCTTTTTTCCAGCCGTGTGTATATCATTCCTCCTTTCCTTGTCTGTAACATATATTCCATTTCAGTTTCAATGTTCTCAATTTAATTCTCCATATATTAATTTAGTTCTTTTTCTTACTTCTATTTCAGACAAATCACATCAATTTTCTTCTTTTGTTCCTGCGCCATTTAACTTCTTTTGTTCATGTGCCAATTAGTCCAATTATAAGAGTTCCATCATACTTTCCCTTTTTTCCAACAAAGTCAGATTGTCTGCAGACAAAGAAAAAACAGCTCCATCTCCAAAATCCCACGGTTGTTATCTGAAGTATTCACAATGTTCCCAAACAAGAAGCCAGTTACAATGTTTCTTTTTAGGCCAGAAGGTGTCCCTCTACAATCCACAATTTCCTTTAGTCATGCAAATCGCCATTTTATTTCAATAATATAACATTCCAGCCCAATTCTCTCCTTCTTCTGTGTTTTAAAAATAATAATTCTTCTTTATCTTCTTTTCTTTAAAAGTTTAATTCAAATTTAAAGTTGTTCAATTTTGAACCAAGTCTCAATGTTTGTTTTTCAAATTTAGTCTATTCAGATATCAATTTTCAACTGGGTCTTTTTCTTTTCTTTTAAAAAATTATCTTAAAATCTTCTATGCCCCTTAGCTCCACAGCCGCTGATTTAAAGCTAGAGGTCTTACAAAGTAAAAAGCCATTACTTCAAACGTTGTTTCAAGCCTGGGTTGGTTGTCACTCACCCGGCTTCAAAAGGCAACGCTCTTTTCCACTTTCCTCCTGCACATCACTTGCCCAGTTTGTCCCAGCTTCGTGACAGCCACCATGGCTGCCACCCCCCACCGCCGACTCGCAGAGAGCTCCCTCCAACCTCCGAGGAACTTGCCTATTCCTCTGGTCGTCCAAGGCACCTCTCATCCATCCCTGTCCCTGCAGGATGGTTCCAGTCTGAAGACCCATCAGCGGCGGTTCGGCAGCCAGGGTTTTCGCGGGGCTCATCAGAGCCCGCTATTTCCCCGACTGTCTCGCCGCAACGTCAAACTGGAAGTCCGCTTTGACTTTGTTTTTTGGTCCCCATGTTTAGAACATGCTTCCTTACTCTCAGAACCAGAGAAGACATGACACATTTTCACATTGCCTTGTATAATTCATGACTCTCTTTAGCAGTGCGAGCTGTGAATTTTGGATGCTATCATCTGGAAGACATCCAATACTGCCAGAAAGAATCTTTGGAGCGTCCATTTTGCTAACATTTAAGGGGAAAAAATGCTCAAGTCCTCCTCCTGACATGTTTTCCTATCGTGTCATTGCTTCCCTTTCAGATATTGGCCCTACGGCTCTGACGGCTGCCAAATTCATGGCTTTCAAGGATTTTTAACAGCCCTAACAAGCATTAATTGTGCAGCTGCAATTGCATGGGACCGATATCATCAATATTGCTCCAGTAAGTCCTCTGACTGGTTATTATTATTTTTTAAATGTATTAGTTGCATAATTTAGGGGTAACTGGACATACAGAAAATGAGAATTGTGGCCAAAAGGCACCTGTACATTAAATGATCTAGAACTGTGATGATGAACCCATGGCATGCATGCCAGAAGTGGTATGCAGAGTCATCTCTCCGGGCATGTGAGCCGTCACCCGTTCCTGTTCTGGGTTCCGGCGCGCTGGATAGCTGGTCTTCACAGGAGTGAAGTTTCTGGCATGCGGGAGTACTAGAAACTGAAAGAGCAGCCACCCAGTGCACATGCATGTGCCAGGAAAATGATATTCTAGTTTCTGGCATGTGCATACATGCCAGCCACCTGGTCTTCCAGTTTCTGGTGTGCATGCATGCGCAAAGACCAGCTCGCCAGTGCGTATGTGCACACCAGAAACTGGAAGGTCATCTTCCTGGCGTGCGCATGTGGCTGCTCTTCCAGCACTCTTACATGTGTAAAGATCAGGTGGCTGGTGTGCCAGAACTTGAAAGAGCAAGGGGAGCAGAGCTGCCAGACAGGGTGGGTGGGCCTGGGCTCCCCCCCCCCCCCCCGAGTGGGCTTCTTGCGTGGTTCCAACCCTCCAGCCACCAACGCCCATCTGCTCTGGTGCACAGGACAGCAGGGCAGCATTTGCTGGCTGGGCGGAAGGCTGCCCTGCCCGCTGCTCTTGCCGCTGTGAGGGCGAGGGTCTGTGGTGTTTCTTGTGCTGCCACTTCCGGCCGGGATGCTGGAGCAGCCAGGAAGAAAAGGAGGGGGAGCCACCGTCAGGAAGGCAAACTGCCCCAGGAGGGTCAGAGGAGAGCTCAGGTCCTCACGCATGCAGATGCTGCTGAGGGGTAAGAGGTGCTCCAGCTGAGAAACAGCTGGGAAGGGTGGGTTGCGCTGGTTTGTTCTCGGTGGTGGGTTGGGGAGGCGCTTCATCCTGGCCAGAGTTGGGGCAAAGCTCTCCCACCTGCTGGCTCCCCAACCTGAGCCCCAGGAATGCCAATGCCCCTTACCTCCAAGGTCGGGAAGGGGCTCCAGCTTTCCAACGGAGGGATGTGGCATTCCCCACCCAACTCTCTCCCCATCCAGGGCTGTGGAACTGGGTTGTTGGAGGGGGTGTCCTGCCACCCCAACAAGGATGCGATGGGCAGGCAGGGGTTGGGCAGGGAAGCATGAGGACCCCCAAAAGGCCAGGTGGAGCCAGCGCATGCTCATCGGACAGGTGGTCTTTGCACGTGCATGCACGTCAGAAACTGGAAGACCAGGTGGCCAGATCATCTGCTCTTCCTGTTTCCAGCAAGTGTACATGCACACAAGCACACACTCCCCTTTTCAGCACTTGGTGTGGAAAAGGTTCACCAACACTGATCTAGAAGGATGACCAAACAGTAATTTAAAAATAAGAATTCTCAGACTTTAAGAAGGCAATCTTGAAAGGAAACTTTAGGAATGTATTTCCAAACCTTGGCCACTTTAAGATATGTGGAATTCTCTCAGAACTCTGCTGGCTGTGGAATTCTGGGAGTTGAAATCCACACATCTTAAAGTTGCCATGGCTGAGGAACAGTGCTTTAGAATGTAGGAATAAAAATTATTTACTGTATCTTTGCTTTGTTTTTTTAAAAAATATTTTTATTATACATATTATCCTTTATTATACATAATGTTCCATTTCTGCAATGGCAGAGTGCTGTCTATATCACATCTCTTTTAAATATACATAATTTATACACGCCATAATTATAACCATTATTCTCATAATACTTACATTATAAACTTCCCTTCTAATTGCCCTATAAAATTTAATCTATAATCAAATATAATCCAGTGGTAATATTGCTTATGGTATTACTGCTCATATATATATATATATACACACATTTATTGCATTTATTTTATTGATCAACCTTAAATATAATTACTAACTTCTGCTTCTATTTTCTAACCATTTATAAAATGGTTATAATTTTATTATAGTTAATTAGTACTGTTTCCTCTTTATTCTTAATTTTCATGTCAATATCCATTTCAGCACAGTCTAATATTTTCTTTATTACATTATCATCTATAGCAGTGGTTCTCAACCTGTGGGTCGGGACTCCTTTGGGGGTCGAATAACCCTTTCACAGGGGTCGCCTAAGACCATTCGAAAGCACATATTTTCAATCGTTTTAGGAATAATTTTATGGTTGGGGGTCACCACAACATAATGAACTGTATTAAAGGGGCGCGGCATTAGGAAGGTTGAGACCCACTGATCTATAGGTATATTTTCATTTTTCCAATTTTGTGCATACATAATTCTTGATGCCGTTATCACATGTAATATTAAATATGTAATTCTTTTATTGTATTTTCCAAGTAATATACCATGTAAAAACAATTCTGGTTTTAGATCTATTTGTTGTGTTGTCATTTCTTCTAGCCAGTTTATTATCTTTAACCAATATTTTTTCGCCATTGGACAGGTCCACCACATATGGTATTAGGAACCAGGTATCTGTTTACATTTTCAACACTCTGGCGATAGTTTTGGAACATCTTTGCCATTCTTGCTGGTGGCAGATGCCATCTGTAGAACATTTTGTAAAGGTTTTCTTTATATGTTGTTGACATCATTAATTTGTAGTTTCTTTCCCATAGTTGTTGCCAATTATCTAATTCTATAGTAGATCTAAAAATTTTAGCCCATACTATTATAGTTTCTTTTACATGCTCTTTCTTCTTCCATTTTAAAATTCAATAAGTAAGCTATATATTTTCTTTACTAATTTATCATCTGTTCCCAGAAATATCTGATCTAATTCTAGGGGTTCTTTATAGAATCCATATATTTCTACATCTTTCTTGTATCTTGTTTGTATTTGGATATACGGCCATCAGTCAAAATCGATTCCTTGATTTTTTAATTCCTTTTTTAAAAAAGTTTTTTTATTAGTAATTCAAAATTAAAAACATTGGACATAGATATGACATCACTGGTCCCAAGCATCTTCCAACACTTTAAACTAATACATAATATACTAATGATAATATAATACTATATTCCTTAGCCCTTATACATTATTTAAACGTAGTATAATAATAATAATTTATACCTTATTCCTATACAATTATACATATCTATACCTACATGTACCTATCTATACAATTCACATACATATGTATCTATAATAACGTATTTGATTCTAGTCTAACACTACACATTTGTTTCGGCTATCCTCCTGTTATCTAACCATTCATAGAATTTTGCCCAGATTTTATAGTACAATGTTTTGCTTTTATCTTTGAGTTCCAGGGTGAGTCTATCCATTTCTGCGCAATTGAAAATTTTTAGTAGTATTTCCTCTTCAGCTGGGGTGTCTTTCTCTTTCCACTTCTGCACAAAGGCTATCCATGCCCCTGTAAGTATATGCAGTAATAGACAATTTATGTCTTTCTTGTATTTGCCCTCTGTCATTCCCAAAAGGAAAGTTCCGGTTTGACTTCTATGTTTATTATGAGCCGAGGTGGCGCAGTGGTTAGAGTGCAGTGCTGCAGCTACTTTAGCTGACTGCTAGTTCAGCAGATCAGCGGATCAAATCTCACCAGCTCAAGGTTGACTCAGCCTTCCATCCTTCTGAAGTGGGTAAAATGAGGACCCAGATTGTTGGGGGCAATATGCTAATGCTAATGCAATATGCTAATATGCAATATGATATATGCTAGCTTTGTAAACCGCTTAGAGAGGGCTGTAAAGCACTATGAAGTGGTATAGAAGTCTAAATAAAAATAAAAATAAAAATAAATTATTAACAAAATTTCTTCCAACCAACTCTTTATCAGATTCCAATATTTTTTTGCCTTTGGGAATTCCCACCACATATGATAGAACAGTGGTTCCCAACCTGGGGGTAGCGACCCCTTTGGGGGTCGAACGGCCATTTCACAGGGGTCGCCAAAGCCCTCTCTCACCCCCCCCCGCTTTCACTCACCCTCTGCCTCTGTTGGATCGCCGGTCATCGGTCGCTTACCCCGCCCACTCCCAATCTATTGCTGCCTCCTGAGTCCCAGCTGATGGCTAGAGGGAAAAAAGCTGTTTAAATTCTTGCCGCGGGGCTTTAAAGGGCAGCCCTACAACTGATTGTTTGTTTTCTTTCTGTTAAAAGAAAACAAATGAGAAGATCGGTGCCTGCAAAAATAGAAAAAACAGCCTCTTTCAGCTTCAGCATAGGTTAATTACCATAAGATTAATCCGCCTCCCGACTCTCAGCTGATTTGCTCTCAGCTGTTTTGCGCAGGCTCTTTTGCAAGCTCTTGTTTTGCAAGCACTTTGCCTGCTGCAATTTTTGCAGCAAACTTTGCCTGCTGGAGCAATTTTTTTTCCCTAGCTAAAAGGAAACTGAAAGTAAAGCAGGATCTTTGCTGCAACGTGAAAATGAAGCAGGGAGAGAGATTTCTTTTTCTTTTTCCTCACCAAAAAGGTAGGTGCAACATTGTTTAAATTTGTGAACTGGCCAAATACTCTGTTCAAAGAAAATACATTGTATGTTTGTATGTGTGTTTCTAATTATTGCTATTTATTCATATTTGTTCTCTTTTATTCTTTAAAGTTTAACAATTCATTCTTTATCTTAATATCTTTATATTTGTTTGGGGTTGATTTTCTTCCCTTTCATCTTTTTTATTGTACAGCAATCTTTCTCCTCAAACCTACCACCTCTCTCTTTTCTTTCCTTCTTACTTTCTCTTCCCCCTCTCTTCTTCTCCTCCCTACTTCCTCTTCCTTTCTCCTTCTCCTCCTCTCTTCCTCCCTCTCTTACCCTCACTCCTACTCTAATTTCCCTTCCCTTCCTTCATCCCTCTCTATTGCTGTATCCTTTTGTGCATATGGACTACTCAGAGGGCTGAAAAGTTATTTTTGACTGGTCCTCGCACTTGTGACCAGTCCTCGAACTTACGACTGTCCTCACATTTTACGTTTTTGCCCTATCTTGTCACCATGGTGAAGAGAAGCAGTTGTGAAATGAATGACATGGTTGTTAAGAATGCTGCACGGGCATAAATGTGAGGATGGTCATAACTGTGAGGACCAGTCAAAAGTGCGAGGATCTGTCAGAAATTACTTTTTTCAGCCCTCTGAGTAGTCCCTATACACATAGCCATGGCCCCCCGGTCACATGCCCAGCTAGCCACGCCCACCCAGTCACATGACCTCCAAGCCATGCCCACAAAATAAGCCACACCCACAGAACTGGTAGTAAAAAAATTTAGAACCCACCCCTGGTTGGGGGTCACCACAACATGAGGAACTGTATTAAAGAGTTGCGGCATTAGGAAGGTTGAGAACCACTGATCTATAGCCTTATCTTCAATTTGTATTTCATCTTGACTTTTACTTTCTATCTCTTCTCTACTTTCCTGTTCTTCATATGCGGTAAAGTGATGTTCATAGAATTTGTGTGCTTTATCTAGTGCCATGTTGGCGAACCTATGGCACGCGTGCCGGAAGTGGCACGCAGAGCCATGTTGCCCGGCACGCGTGGCATCACCCATTCTTCTTCCGGGTTTCCAGGGGACGCAGGCGCACGAGCCAGCTAGTCTGCTGGTTACTGGTGCGCATGCGCGTGCGACAATCAGCTGGCCTTAATGTCTTAGTGCGCATGCGCACAGCCATGCCGTCATCGTTTGCATGCAGCCCCAGGATTCTGCCCTTTGCCAGCCAGGAGCGCTGCCGCCAGTTGCTCCCGTGCACCCGGCTGCCTGTCTGCCTCGTCACCGCCACCATGAGGAAAGGCCCCGAACTTCCACTGCCTGAGATCCACGTGGGCTGCTGCAGGGGGAGGCGAGGTATGGCTGACTGGATGCTGCCCGGAGCTGAGCTCGAGGCTGGCAGGAGGAGGAACATTGCCTCTTAGCTGGCTCAAACTGTCTGCTGCTGCAGCCTGCCACCATCCCCTCTCCCCTGCCAACTCCTCCTGCCACTGCCAGGGAAGCGGCTGTGCGAGAACTGCTGCCGCCAAGGGCGAGGGGGCGGTGGTAGCAAGGATGGGCAGTCTGGGTCTTCCCTGTCTCCCCACCCGAGCAGACTTCTGGCATAGCCTCAGGCCTCCGGAGGGAGGGAAGCCCCGTCCTGCTGCTCCTGCCACTGCCACCCCCTTGCAAGAGCGGTTCTCATGCTGCCGCTTCTCTGGCAGCACCAGGAGCAGCTGCCGGGGCAGAGAGGGCGGGGGCAGGCTATGATGACAGGCCGTTCTCGCCAGGTAACAGAAAGGCTGCTCCTGGAGCAGGCAGGAGAAGGAGAAGCCACCAGCAGAGAGGCGAGCTGCCCCAGGAGGAATGGAGGAGAGCGCAGCTCCTCACTCATGGAGATCCACTAGCGGGGAAATGGTCACGGAAAGCGGCAAGAAATTTCCTTTGCCAAGGAAAGCAGAGTCTCAGGCTGCTCCTGGAGCAGCCAGGAGAAGGAGAAGCTGCCAGCGGGGAGGCGAGGCGCCTCAGGAGGACCGGAGGAGAGCGCAGCTTCTCACTCATGGAGGTCTACCGGTGGGGAAGTGGGCGCGGTAAGAGGTGCGCTGGCCGGGAAGCGGTCATGCTCCCTGGCCGGAGAGGGTTGCACAAACCTTTGCTGGAGTGAACGTGCAACCCTCTCCTGCCAGGGAGCATGACCGCTTCCTGGCTCGCGCATTTCTTGCCGCTTTCTGCAACCATTTCCCCGCTAGTGGATCTCCATGAGTGAGGAGCTGCGCTCTCCTCCAGTCCTCCTGGGGCAGCTCGCCTCTCCGCTGGTGGCTTCTCCTTCTCCTGCCTGCTCCAGGAGCAGCCTTTCTGTTACCCGGCGAGAACGGCATGCCATCACAGCCTGCCCCCGCTCTCTCTGCCCCGGCAGCTGCTCCTGGTGCTGCCTGAGAAGCGGCAGCACGAGAACCACTCTTGCAAGGGTGTGGCGGTGGCAGGAGCAGCAGGACGGGGCTTCCCTCCCTCTGGAGGCCTGAGGCTATGCCAGAAGTCTGCTCGGGCGGGGAGATAGGGAAGACCCGGACCACTCTCAGAAAAATGACTTTCCAGGCCAAAATGGGGTGGGGGGGCAAAGTGCATGTGCAGGGTGCACATGGGCAATGGGGGGGTCATGTGCGCATGCGCGCGGGGGGTTTGCATTGCATTATGGGTGCTGGCACGCACGGGAGCTGTTGCGCGTGCACATACACACTTCTGGCACTCCACGAGAAAAAGGTTCGCCATCACTGATCTAGTGTATCACCCTAAATTTTTAATCTTGCCAGGTAACCAGAATTCCTTCTGGTATCAGGCTTTCTTTCCTATCTTAGACATATTCAGTATACTTTTCATCTCTACCACTTATCGGAGTGGGGAAAACAAAGAATTATATCTACCCAGAGAAAGACTATTTCCCAAACCCCCAGGTACACCTCCTTCAGTTCTCTGGTATAGTATGTAAGCATTCCAGAAAGTCCCCAACTCCAAGTAAAAATTCTGAGACAGGCATTTCTCAAAGTTCCATTTATTAAAGAAGATAAACTGGCACATCTGGGAAAACCCGAATCTGAGGGTTCCGGTTTTCCCTCAGTAAGTCAAAACCCTAAATCCAGCCCCTTCACCCATCAGTCTGTCACATGGTCCAATCATCATCCATCCCAACTTGAGCCATCCCTGCAACCACTCCTTCTCTAGATGCGGAAACGTCAAGACCTTGAACGAAGGGAAGAGTGCTATTATTTCTAACTACATTCACTCTCCTAAATCCACCCTCCTACTTTCCCAGGTACATGGAGTTGGCAGTATGGAAGCTTCTGGTGCTAATATGGCTTCCAAAGCTGACATAGTATCTATAAAATTATACTCATGATCTAAAATTTCCAATCATCACCGTTTAACAAAAATTAATTCTGTGATCTACAGAATTAATAGTCCTAAGAAGTCCATTGAATACTCATAATTCCCTTAAGGGTAGGTGCTTCCTCTATCCTTCTTCCTCTGACAGTTTAAATTTATAATCCATGTAATTCTTTGACCGTTGAAGGTCTCCAGACAGGTGAAATCAGGTGGGAATAATGTAGCCCCGTTTCCCCAGTCCGTTTTGCAGTGACATCACTACCAGAAGTCTGCTTTGTTATGCCCTTCAGGTTGCAGCGATGATGATGATGATGATGATGATGATGATGATTATTATTATATAAAAAGGGCTGCACTTGAAGCTACTATTTTTTTATTTAAAAAGTTTTACAAAAATTACAAACATTTTCTCCCCCCATTCCTTTCCCCCTACCCGCCTCCCCCCCTGCTCCCTCCCCACTTCCCCTCCCCCCTCCCTTCCAACCTCCCCGCTCCCCCCTCCCCGGACTTCCCAGATCAGATACAGGGTAAGGCATTTAACAATCATAAGCTAAAATAATCTAACATTTTATAGATTCCAAAATCTCTCTAGATCTTTAATTCCATACAATTCAAATAACTATTATCCTAAACTAATGAATTAATAATATTTCATTCAAAGGCTATTTGGAATGTTTTAGTTTGATATCTATTTTGTATATAGTCGATCCATCTTCTCCATTCCAATATATATCTTTCATTTGAATAATCTTTCAAATATGCTGAGATTTTCGCCATATCCGCCAAATTCCCTACTTTTAAAATCCACTCTTCAACCGAAGGTATCTCTTCCTGCTTCCAATACTGTGCCACCAGAAGTCTGGCTGCTGTTATTAAATTTAAAATCAATTTGGTCTCAATAACTGTAAAATTTGTAAATATACCCAACAGAAAAAACTGTGGAGCAAATTTTATCTTTTTCTTTAAAATGTTTTGAAGGATCCACCATATTTTTATCCAAAAAGCCTTAATTTTTTTACAACTCCACCATATATGAAAATACGTAGCATCTTCACATTCACATCTCCAACATTTAGGTTGCAAATTCGGATACATAATGGCTAGTTTTTTTGGATCTAAATGCCATCTGTAAAACATTTTGTAAAAACTTTCTCTTAAATTTTGGGCCTGCGTAAACCTTATATTTCTCACCCAAATACTTTCCCATGTTTCCATCATTATAGGTTCTCCAATATTTTGCGCCCATTTTATCATACAATCTTTAACTAGCTCTGTTTCTGAATCAATTTCTACCAATGCATTATACAACCTTTTTATATGCATTTGGCTTTGGTCTCTAATTTGCTTTACCAAATTTTCTTCCCCTTGCAAAATACCAGTTTTTTTATCTTGTCTCCATCTAGTTTGTATTTGCCCAAATTGAAACCATGTTTTAATTATTCCTTCTTCCCTTAATTGATTCATAGTTTTTAATTGTAACCTAACTCCTGCTTTACAAAGAAGTTCCTTATAGGTAATATCATCTTGTTTTTGTTCCATACTTATATTCTCTATAGCGTACCTGGGTACCGTCCAAATTGGTAACTTATTGTTTAATTTATATCGATACTTTTTCCAGACACGCAACAGAGCATTCCTTAGTATGTGACTTTTGAAAGTTTTGTCCACTCTTTTGTCATATATTAAATAAGCATGCCATCCATACAACAAACCATACCCTTCAATATTCAATATCCTTTCCTCTGTCAAATTCATCCAATCACTAATTGCTGATAAGGCAGCTGCCTCATAATATAATCTTAAATTGGGCATTTTAAGACCTCCCCTTTCACGTGTATCTTGCATTATCTTCTGCTTAACTCGAGGTCTCTTTCCTGCCCATACAAAATTATTAATACCCTGCTGCCATTCCTTTAAATTTTCATCTTTCTTGAGTATCGGAATCATTTGAAAGAGAAATAAAAACTTTGGTAAGACATTCATTTTTACAGCTGCTATTCTTCCCAGCAGAGACAATTTTTTCCAGTTTTCCATCTCTCTCTGTATTTTTTGCTACAACAGTTCATAGTTATGCTTGTATAATTTTACACTTGAAGTTGTAATATAAACCCCTAAATATTTAACCTTCTTAACTATTTCAAATCCTGTAATTCTTTCTACTTCCTCTTTTTGATTGCTAGACATATTTTTAGTTATTATCTTTGTGTCAGTTTTCGGCGTTATCTCAAATAAATTTCATTCTCAAACACACAGAGAGATGAATCTCTCATTTATTAAAGAATTTACGATCCGACCTAAACTCATATGCAGCCAAAACTGATTCTCTGAAACCAAACCCCTCCCCTTCTGCCTCACAATATCTCAATGCCCATTGGCCATCTTCCAAGTCAGTCTCTTCTGCCCACTACTTCAGATCACAGGAATGTCCCCCTCCCTTCATCATCTGGGTAACCCTATCTATTAAGGGAGGGAGAGAAGGACAATATCTCAAATGCCAAGCACTAAATTTCAAACTGTACTGCTCGCTCTGGGTTTTTTTTCCCTTTTTCTCTTATTATGGCAGCGATGAAAAAATGCAACTTAACTCGCTGACATCCAGCCCCTCTCCCGTCATTTCTCAGAAGCGGCCTGCAGGGAGGGAAAACAACAAGTTAAACATCATTATCCCATCGTAGGGTGTACCCCCCCCCCGGTTTTCCTGGATGATCTGCATGGAATTTGGCTATAAGGCGGTCAGCTTGGATGTTTGTGCTCCTCACCCAGGAAGCCTCTGATAGAGGGTAACCTTTCCATTTAATTAAGTATTGGAGGCGCCCCCTGTGCCACCTTGAATCGAGGATTCGCTGTACCTCATAGTGAGTTTGGCCCCCAATGACCAGGGGACCGGGAGGGTCACGTGGTACCGGCGTTAGAGGTGACCCCACTACTGGTTTTAAAAGGCTGCTGTGGAAAACGGGGTGTATCTTCCTTAAGAGCTGGGGCAGCTGCAATTGTACTGTAACCGGGTTGATTATTTTTACTATAGGGAACGTTCCTATGAATTTCGTACCCAACTTTTTGCTCGGGAGCCTGAGTCTCAAATACTTGGTGGAGAGGTAGACTTTCTCACCTACTCGGAATGGCCTTTGGGGAGTTCGATGCTTGTCTGCTTGTTTCTTATAGGATTGTGCCGCCTTGGCCAATACCCTCTTAATGTTCTCCCAGGTTTCCCTCAACAATGCCATCCAGTTGGTCAAACTGACTGAGGAAGGGGGCTCCCTTGGGTACTCTGGCATGGGGACGAAATCCATACCACTCACTATTTTAAATGGAGTTAATCCCGTGCTACTGTGGATGGCATTATTATATGCGACCTCCGCAAAAGATAGGAGGTCTGCCCAATTTGACTGTTGATAGTCGACATAGCATCTTAAGTATTGTTCTATCATAGCATTCAGTCTCTCCGCCCCCCCATTGGTGCTCGGGTGAAATGCCAAGCTGAGGCCTTGGGATGACCCTATAGATCGGAGGAACGCCCTCCAGAATTTTGCGGTGAACTGGACCCCTTGGTCGGAGATGATTCTTCTGGGGACTTCATGCAGGTGGTAGATGTGTTTCACGAATAGTTTGGATAACTGGCGGACCGAGGGCAGCCCGCTGCAAGGAATAAAGTGCGCCTGTTTGGAGAATAAGTCTATTACAGTCCAGATCACTGTATTTCCACCACTCCTTGGTAGCTCTACTATAAAGTCCATCGCAATCTCCTCCCATGGTCTGGTCAGTTCAGCTACTGGTTGCAACAATCCAGGAGGGCATCCTGGTCATGTCTTCATTGTGGCGCAAATGGTACAACTTTTTACATAACTTTCTACATCCTTTCTCATGTGGGGCCACCAGAACTGTCTTCGTACTAAGTGCAGAGTCTTTAGGAAACCGAAATGCCCTGCTGGTTTAACGTCATGGCTCCTCTTAAGGATCAGGGTGCGTAGAGTCTGTGGGACATAGAGCTTTGTCCCCTTCCATGCTAGGTCATCCCTCTTTGTCAGGAGGTGTTGATTGTTTTGGAACCAGGGGTCCGCCTCTGTTTCAGTTTTTAGTTTTGTCGTTAAATCACTTTCAAGTTGGTCCTGCTGGTTGCGCCGCTGCCGTCTGGTGACCACCTGGCCCACAGCCTGGGTAGAGGGGATGATGGCGTTCACTACCTGCTCCCGTTCACTGTTATATTGGGGCATCCAGGAGAGTGCATCGGCCAGGAAATTCTTCCCACCTGGGATATGCTTGAGTTCGAAGTTGAAATGATTGAAGCATTGCGCCCAGCGGACTTGCCTGGGTGACAACTTCCGTGGGGTTCTGAGGGCCTCCAGATTCTTGTGATAAGTCCAAACTTCAAACGGTCTCTGGGCACCCTCTAGTAGGTGTCGCCAGGTCAGCAGCGCCCATCTTACCGCAAACGCTTCCTTCTCCCACGCCGCCCATCGCCTCTCTGTGTCGATGAGCTTTCGGGAGGTGTAAGCACAAGGTTGTAGGTTCCCTTGGCCGTTCTTTTGGAGCAGCACGGCCCCTACTGCCACGTCGCTGGCATCGGCTTGGATGACGAAAGGCTGTTCGAGGTCAGGATGCTTTAAGACAGGCTCTTTTGCAAACATCTCTTTTAATGCTTCGAATGCCCGTTGGCAGGTCGGGTCCCACTGTAGGGGTTGTCCCAGGCGAGGCTTCGTTGCCGGACTCCCTGTCTTTAGGAAGTCCATCAGAGGTTTGGCAATTCTCGCAAACGAGGGGATGAATTGTCTGTAGAAGTTTGCAAACCCTAAGAAGCTTTGCAGTTGTCTGTGGGTGCGCGGGGGTTGCCATTGTAGAACTGATTGTACTTTGGCTGGGTCCATCTCTACCCCCTCATTTGATATTCAGAAACCTAAGTAGTCTAGGCGTGATTGGTGGAACTTGCATTTTGTCAGTTTGGCATACAGGTTCACCTTCAGCAGTTTCTCCAATACTTGGCGGACGAGGGGTATGTGTTCTTCTAAGGTTTCCGTGTAAATGAGACTATCGATCAGGTAGACAAGAACCCCTTTGTAGAGGTGATCATGTAGAACTTCATTTATCAGTTGCATAAACACCGCCGGGGCTCCCTGCAGTCCAAAAGGCATCACCTTAAATTGGAAACTTCCTAGGGGGCAGTTGAATGCTGTTTTCCACTCATCTCCTTCTTTGATGCGTATTCGGTAGTAGGCTTCTCAGAGGTCTAGTTTGGTGAAAACTTTTCCTTTGGCCAGGTGGGACAGCAGGGGAAGGGGATATAAGTTATGTACGCCGATGACGTTGATCCCGTGGAAGTCCACCACTAGCTGCATAGAGCCGTCTTTCTTCTCTTTAAAAAGGACCGGTGCCGCGATCTGCGGTTTGGCTGGCTCAATGAAACCTCTTTGTAGGTTCTTGTCTATGTAGTTCCGCATTTCTTTCATCTCACGGGGCGTCATAGCATATAGTTTAGGTTTTGGTAGTGTTGCTCCAGGGATGATTTCAATGGCGCAATCGGCCTCACGGTGTGGGGGGGGTAAAACGTCACACTCGGCCTCACTAAACACCTCTGCAAGGTCTTGGTACTCCTCTGGGATCTGTTTTGTGTCGTGGGAGCTGTCAGATGCGGCCGCCAGCTGCTCTGTTGTACCCTCGGGGAGGGACCCTTGCGTTGGCGGCTTCTTCCTTTGCCGTGGTGGGAAAGATCGGGGCTTCTGCATGGGGACCATCCCCCCTGGTTGGAGCGGCAGGGGTTGGGGGCCCTTTGCAATCCTCAGCCTGCAGGTTCCCTCTTGCCATCAGATGATTGGGCCCCATTTGTCTAGCCATGAGAGTCCTAGTATGACTGGGTCCGTCATTTTGGGGGCTATTATAAATTGGATCTTTTCCCAGTGGTCTGCTAGCTCCAGTCTCACTGGCTCGGTCAGATGTGTGGCGTAAGTCCCCCCCACTAGGGATCCATCGACTTGCTCAAATCGGATTGGGTGGCTGAGTTTTTTGGCATGGATCCCCAGTTTTAGGACTGTGGGTAGGTTAATCAGGCACCTCGTGCAGCCTGAGTCTATTAGGGCTTGGAAAACCCCTTGGGTGCCTGTTTTTGGGGCTGTTAGGCGTATAGGAAAAAGAAAAGGATGGATGGGTCCACTCACCATTGGGTCGTCTTCACCCTTATCCTCGCTGTCATATGACTCGGGGGATTGGTTTCCCTTGTCTGGGGTCCCTCTGGCTTCGGACAGGTGGACGAAGGCCTCTGGACCCTGGGGGTTTTTCCTCAGTGCATTGGTGGTGCACTTGAGTCCTCGTTCTAGGCGTGCCCTGGGTGGTGGGTCTTGTCTCAGTTTTCCACACACTGCTGCCAGGTGACTGATCCCCCCGCATCTGTAGCACCTCAGCGGGCTCCGTGGGACGACTGGTCTCTGGGCGGGCTGTGGTGTCGCGGTTCCTTGTCTGTCAGGTGGTCTCCAGTCAGGGTGGCCTCCCTCCTTGCTACCTGACTGTTTCGGCATGTCGTTGGCACGCAATCCCCTGTCGACTCTTATTGCTACTCGGAACCAATCGGAGAGTCAGTTTGGGACGTCTCGATAAGCGATCACTTGGCCAATTTGCCTATCCAAGCTTGTCCTAAAAAAGTAAACCAGTAGCCGCTCGGGTAGGGGAGGTAAAGTCCCAATGACTCTCCTGAATTCGCGGATATGCTCTCTGATAGGCTTCCCCTTCTGCGTCAGATTTCTGAGCTCGTCTTCAACATAAGGGTCTTCCTCTGCCTCTTTGAACTGGGCTTGTAGCAGTTGCAAGAACCCATCAGCATCGCGCAATTGGGGGGCCCTGTTCTTGTATAGGGCTGCTGACCACGTCCTTGCTTCCCCCTCCAGACCCTCTGCAATGGCACTGACCAGGGCTCTGGGAGATGGGTAGAGGTGCCCATAACTTTCTATGTAGATTTCAGCTGTGTCGAGGAATTGTGCCAGTTGGTCTGGGTCGCCATCGAACTTCCCTCTAAAGCGGGGTGGTGGGCCCTCTCTCGCTGCTCTATCTTCCCAGTGCAGGGCTCTGTAAGCCTGCTCTTGGTGCCAATACTCTTCTTCTTCCCCTCTCAGTTTAGGGTAGGGGGGGTGGTATTCGGGCCGGGCAGCTTTGCTTGCTTTGCAAGGGAGGGACCCATGGATGAGGCTTTGGGCTTCCCCTCCTTCCACCATGGGAAGGGGAAAGGCTGCGCCTCCACCTAGGGTATTTTGATTGAGCAGGCTCAACTGGTCCCCCCCTCTCCTTTGGCCTGCATAATGGCTTCTCCTCCTCCAGAAGGATGGCACGGTCAAACTTCTCCTTCAATTCATCTATGGGGCCCAGGAGTGGCTTCCCTGAAACTTCTTTGTGCCTGGCTTGCTGCCAATCCAGTAGCCAATCCACCCTCCCCAACTCGCTTAAGGGTTTCCCCTTTCCCTGGACATTCAGGAAAGGAAATTCGACCTCTACAGCTTTTGGCAAGGGGCCCGTGTACTTATCTTTCTTCTCCTTGGCTCGCGTCCCAGTCCGAGCTGGGCTATCCTACAGCTTCGTTGGGGGAGGGGGGAGATGAGATCCCGAGGTATCCAAGCTGGCTGGAGTCAGGACTGGCTCTCCTCCAGTTGCTTGAAGTAAACTTTCCTCGGATAAACAGCTTCCAGCCATGGCATCTGGACTATTGCTCCACTCACCCCAAATATCTGGGACGGAGGTGGGAGCTTTGAAGTCAGCCAGCCTGGCTTGGAAAGGAGTTTTGGCTATCTGTCAGGTTTCGGCGTAATCTCAAATAAATTTCATTCTCAAATACAAAGTCTTTGATGAATCTCTCATTTATTAAAGAATTTACGATCCGATCTAAACTCATATGCAGCCAAAACTGATTCTCTGAAACCAAACCCCTCCCCTTCTGCCTCACAATATCCCAATGCCCATTGGCCATCTTCCAAGTCAGTCTCTTCTGCCCACTACTTCAGATCACAGGAATGTCCCCCTCCCTTCATCATCTGGGTAACCCTATCTATTAAGGGAGGGGGAGAAGGACAATATCTCAAATGCCAAGCACTAGATTTCAAACTGTACTGCTCGCTCCGGGTTTTTTTTTTCCCTTTTTCTCTTTGATTATGGCAGCAATGAAAAAATGCAACTTAACTCGCTGACATCTTGTTTTTCCTGCATTTATTTTAAATCCAGAAACTCGTCCATATTGATTAATTATTTGCATTAAACCTACAACCGATTGTACTGGTTGAGTCAGAGTAACCACCAAATCATCTGCAAATGCTCTTAATTTATACTCATGTTGCCTAATTTTAATTCCCTTTATATCATCTAACCCACGTATTTTAGACAATAGAATTTCCAGCGACAGAATAAACAACGATGGAGATAAGGGGCATCCTTGCCTTGTTCCTTTTTCTATATTAAAAGTATCTGTTAAACTACCATTGATTATTATCTGCGCTGTTTGTTTCTGATATATTGCCTTAATAGATTGTGTAAAACGTTCTCCAAACTGCATCTTTTCTATTAATTTGAGTAAGAATTGCCAATTCAATCTGTCGAATGCTTTCTCCGCATCTAAAAATATCAGCACTGCAGGTATTTGGTTGTGCTTTCCCAAATATTCTAATAAATTAACAATTTGTCTCACGTTACTTTTCATTTGTCTACCAGTTATAAAACCCGTTTGATCATGTTGAATCATCTGTTGCATAACTGTCATTAATCTATTTGCTAATATCTTGGCAAAATTTTTATAATCTGTATTTAAAAGTGATATTGGCCTATAATTTTTTGATTGTGTGTGGTCTTGTTCTTCCTTTGGAATTAAAGAAATAAAAGCCGTTTTCCATGACGGGGGTATCCTTCCTCCAAGTTGTATGTTATTAAATAATTCCTTAAGAGGTTCCACCATTTCCAGCTGCAAGTGTTTATAATATACAGCTGTCAAACCATCCGTCCCAGGTGCTTTGCCCACCTTTAACTACAAAATTTCTTCAACAGTTATCAATTGATTTAAACTATCCCTTTGCTCTTTTAAGATTATACCAAATTTCTCTTTCTGTAGATAATTGTCTATATCTATATCCTGAATTTTCTTGCTAGTGTATAACTTAATATAAAATTCCAAAAATGCTTTCTTAATCTTCTCTTGTTGATAAACCTCTTTACCTTTATAGTTTATTTTCTCTATGGTCTGTGATTTTTGTTTCTTTCTCAATAAATACGCTAACCATCTACCTGGTTTATTAGTATTACAAAAGGTATTATGTTTAGCATATTGTAAATTTGTTGCCACTTGGTCTGCCATCAGCATATTGAATTGGCCCTTCAGTAAATTAATTACCTCCTTAGCTTTCTTATCTGATGGGTTAGCTATTAAAACTTGCTCTCTCTTTTTAATTTCCTCTTCTAGCTCTTCCCTTTTCTTCCCCTGTTTCTTTCTATGCTTATTGTTCAAAAATATCAGTATGCCTCTCATATAGGCTTTACTCGCATCCCAAACCATTTCCTGCGGTGTACCCTTATGCATATTCATAATAAAAAATTCTTTCATAAATTTTTTACTTCAGTTATGTTTTCCTCATATCTAAACAAATTTTCATTCAGCCTCCAGGATCTTTTATGACCATTGCCATACTCCAGTTCCATCCACACTGGACTATGGTCTGTTAAAGTTCTCGGACAAATCTTCGTACTCTTCACCCTGGAATAAAGATCATTAGTAATTAAAATAAAATCAATCCTGGAGAAGGATTGATGTCTATCTGAAAAGAAAGTAAAGTCTTTTTCTTGTGGGTGCTTCTCACGCCAAATATCCCTCAATTCCATATCTTCCATCATTTCAAAAAAAGATTTGGGTAATTTTGCACGTGTTGAAACGTTTTGCTTAGGTCCTTTTTTATCTTTTTTAGTGTCCAAAACGCCATTCCAATCACCCAATAGAATGCAAGTTCTATAGTCCCAATGTAACAACTTGGAATGTAAAAGATTGTAAAATTTTTCCTGTTGCTGGTTTGGGGCATATAATCCAATTAAAAGTATTTTTTCACCTTTTATTGAAATTTCAATTGCTATAAATCTTCCTTGGTCATCAGCTTCAATTAAATTTGCAATTAAATCTGGTTTAAGGTATACAACTATACCATTTTTCTTATCTTGCGCAGATGCTACAAAATGTGTTCCTAACCTTGCATTTTATTATTATTATTATTATTATTATTATTATTATTATTATTATTATATTATATTTATATACCGCTCTACTCCCGGGGGACTCAGGGCGGTGTACAGACAAATGATAAAATACATATAATACAAATATTTTAAAGAATTGATTAAAATACAATTAAATAATTTGGTCTTAAACCTAAAATTAAAACTCTAAATTTATGAGATTATTTATCAGATATTTTTGATCTTGACTTCTAATATGAGTCTCTTGTAAACAAGTAACATCGTTTCTAAATTGCTTCAAATAATGAAATATTTTTCTCCTCTTTTGTGGTGAATTCAAACCATTGACGTTCCAGGTCAAAAACCTAGTGGTCATCTCTGGACCTCTGAAGCCTCTGGAGCATTTGCTGGTGTTTTTGATACATTTGACCTTTAGGTCTGGCTCCTCCCACTGCTTCTGTTTTTGTAGATTCTTGAATTGCCTTCTGGGGTTGCTGCATCCTTAATTCTTCTTTATGTTTGGCTGCTGCTGCCGCTGCTGCTGCTGCTCTGGTCTGTCTTTGTTCTCTAGGCTCCTCTGTCACCTGAAGTACACTGAAGGACTTCCGATTGGCACCACGAGCACTGGAGACGCTTCTCCCGAAGTGTCCATCTCCCGATTCCGTGGAGCCACTGAAACAGCTGAAAAACAGCTGTTTCGTGACTCGGAAACTCTCCCCAGGCAAAGGAGGGAGAGGTGAGCAGACAGGCTAGGGTAGAGCTCCCCAAGAGCCCTAGGAGAAATCCTGGGGCACAAAGGGTGAGAGCCCCCTGGGAAGCCTGTCAAACTCCGGATCCAGGGACGCCTCTGCAGAAGAGCAGAGCAAAACGCCATGATCACCTTTGCAATCAACGTGTTTAATAATGAAATGAAAACTGTAGCAGACAGACCAGAAACAGGAGAATTCAAACTGCAAGTATTCAAACTTAATTCCAAAGTGTATTACAGTCCTCTGAGCTACAAAGAAATGAAAGTGATTACAAAATGGTGATTGAGAAGTAGAGGGTGTGGAAAGTGAAAGTTAACAAGCTAACAAGCAAGTTAACAAGCGAGTTCCGCCTGGTGCTTGCCCTTGGCTGAGGGGAAAAAAAATAATAAAAAGGACTTAAATATAGAAGGAAAAGAAAAGGACTGTTAGGTTTTTAAAAGACTGTGAAATAATCTCTGGACTTTAATTTGTTGTGGAAATTTAAAGAAAGGAAAATAAACTGAAATGGCTTCAAAGCCAATAAAAACTGTAAAAGGCGCAGGGAGTGCTGGCAGTTCTCCTGCCCACACCTCTAAATTACAAGCCTTTGTTCCAGCAACAGAACCACAGGTTTTAACATTTGAAATGCTGCAGGAAGCTTTAAAAGGCACTGAAAGCAAGATTGCTTCTGTAGACCAAAAGATGCAAAATCGGCGGAGGAAATGACTGATATTAAGGATTTGATCTTAATTAAAAACCAGGAAATTAGAGAAGATATAATTTTGGCATTTAAAGGCTTAGCTGGAAATATTAAGATTCTGGATGAGAAAATTGAGCAAATAAAACAATCTGAGGAAATCCTGGAAAGCAAGTTGGGAGGAGCAGAAAACAAAATTCTAAAGACAGAATTAGATGTAACAATGATTCAATATAGAGATATGGAGTTTACTTTAAGAATCAGAGGTGTGAAGGAAAATAAACAAGAGAATTTGAAGGAGATGATGGCTGAAGCATTGGCTCAAATGCTGGGAAATCAAAAAACTAATTTACTGTGGCAGATGGACAAGATTTTTCGTGTTAACTCATGGGTAGCAAGGCAGAAACATTTACCAAGAGATATTGTAATATATTTTACTACAAGGAAAATACGTAATGAAATTTTACAAGCTACCTTTCAGGCTAAGCTGCAAGTGGAGGGCCAGGAAGTTATGACAATGAAAGAAATCCCCCCTAAAATGCTGAGAGCCAGAAAGGAATATTCCTTCCTGGTAGATGAACTGAGAAATCGACAGATACAATATAGATGGGAGGTGCCAGCTGGAGTGGTGGTGATTTATTCTGGAGAAAGATATCGTTTAAATACAGTATGGAAAGCAAAAGATTTTTATGTTAATGTACTGAAAGCTGGATCTTCAAAGCGGCTTCTAGAGGCTAGAAGAGATATGGAAGAACTGATGACAAAAAGCCAGAGAATGAAGAATTACTGACACTAGCACAAGGGGGAGGATCAACTCAAGAAGACTTAATGCAAACTCTGACTATTGTTCAAGACTTGGAAGCTACTATTAATGTGTAATAAACACTCTTAATTTTAGTGGGAGAACTTGGTACAAAAGTCCTATTGTAAAAAATGCAATTTAAAATGCCTTAGGTTGGCCACTATTATTCCTGTGGCCTATTTGCCCACAGTAGGTGGCACTAAGGAGATTCAAAAATATTCAGTCCTGTGCTGCCATCTAGTGACTGTCAAGACTTTTCTTCCACCCAAACATGTTAGGCAAAAATAAAATAAAAACCAAGCAAACTGTAGCTATTACACAAATTATTTCAGAGGGAAAATTCTGCTCAAATATCAGGAGCAAAGTGAGGTAACATGTTTTATTGGATGTTTCAAAAATAAGAGCAGGACTGGATAAGAGTTGGCTGACAGGAACACCTTTTCTATTCCTAAATACCCCAGGCTCCCTTTTCCCCAAAAAGCCCCAAATTATGCCATAGAAATTGGTATAGGAGAGGGACAAGCAGAGACTGGAGGAAGAGTTAAGAGAGTAATCAGCCTGGAATCATTACATTCCCACAAACGGTCCAAGTCCAATCCCTCTTGAATTCCATTGACTCTTACTTAGTGCCAATTTATTGGTGACCATTAGTTGACTAGATTCTTGTGTACAGGCTTAGGCAATAAATGTTTGTCACTGGAATTTCACCTATGGTCCTGTTCCTTCACACCTGACAATTGGCCCATTTTGTAGCAAATTTCAGGAGTGCAATTCTGAACCATGCAAAACTCTTCAGGGAGTTGATTCATCCCAAAGACTCCCTGCTGTCTTTGGCAACTTGGAAATTACACAAAAGCAGACAGACAGACGACAGACCTCTTCCTGGTCTCACCTCTTCCATTCATGTCAGCAGGTCACCAAACTCTTATGGTTTCCTGTAAAATGAAGAGATTGACTTGAGTCTATCTCACTATATGCTAGGTTGCGTTAAGTATTGGAAATGTTTAGCTCCAGGCTCTTAGGAAACCCTTAGTTTTCCAGGCAGCAACCCTGTCTCTATCTTCCCAATTTCTGGAGAAAAAATGCTTTGGAGGCCTACAAAAGAACATGAGTTTCTTCTCTCCTGATTTGCAGGTCTGCAAGAGGAGGCCTTTCACAGTTAAAGCCTTTCCACGCCCATAGAAATTCCACCTTAATGTTTCAGTAGCTTCCTCCCCAGAGCCTCTTCCCAAAACAAAGTCCACCCTCGAGTGGAAATCTGGAGAGGTTGCCCTTCCTTCCTGCATTGTAATCCCACTGCAAGTTGGTGAGCTTCAATTTTTCTCTTGTAGGGCGAAAATTACAGTGGAATTCGGTATTCTCCATGGGGTTGTTTGCTTGGTGTTTCGCTGGCTTTTGGTCTGCAATGCCCCTTTTGGGATGGGGGGAATATGATTATGAGCCTCTGAGGACCTGTTGCACTTTGGACTATACCAAAGGAGACAAGTAAGTATTTCTGAGGCCTAATTCTGTGTCCAGGCCTCTTTGGGAAGGGAGCAGTGGTAGGATTCAAATTTTTCTACTACTGGTTCTGTGGGCATGGCTTGGTGGGCATGGCTTGGTGGGGCAGCAACTTGTTGTGAGTGACATTGAGTTGGCCATGCTCACTCAGTCACATGACCCGCTGCTCCACTGCAACACCATCCCTCCGGCACAGCAGGCAGTTTTCCTAGCTGGGTCTGGCAATGTGGTGCGTCTGTACATGCACACCAGCAGGCAATGGAGTGCATGTGCATAGCCAGTGAGAAGAACAGGATAGCGACAGCAGTGACAGGACTTCACTGATGCTGCTCCAACCGATTCTTTCACTTTACCATTCACAGCAGTAACTGCAATAGAAATGTTGGGGTCTTAGTAGTGATCACTTGAATAGGAGCCAGCCATGTACTGCAGCTGCCAAAAAAGCCAGTGCAGTCAGGCTGCATTAATAGAGAGATAGAATCAAGATCACATGAACACCAATTTATAATGCCTTTGTAAAACCATACTTGGCTTTACAAAGCATCCGGTTTTGGTCACCATAATATTAAAAAAGATGTTGAGATAAGGGGTGAAATGTAAAATTTGTTACTGTGAGCATGGCTTGGTGGGGGGGGGGGGGGGAATGTGACTGGGTGGGCATGGCCAACTGTTTTTTTTTTAACTTTTCAAAGCATTTTTTCCAATGGTTTGAAAAGCCTCTGCCAATCAGGAAACTCAGCTGGGATCGTCAGAGACTTTTCAAGACATTTTTTTTACCACCTCTTTGGCCAAGAGATTGCAGAAAAAAATGCTTTGAAAAGCCTCTGACGATCCCAGCTGAGCCACGCCATCATCAGAGGCTTTTTTTTTTTTACTTTTAAAAGTATTTTTTCATCAGAAGAGGTTGTAGAAAAAATGCTTTTAAAAGTAAAAAAAAAAGCCTCTGATGATCCTGCAGTTCAGCTGGGCATGGTGGTGGTGGGGGGATGCAGGGATTTTTGCTACTGGTTCTCCAAACCACCCACCGCCATCGCTACCAGATCGGGCGATCTGGTCCGAACCGGGAGCATTTCATCCCTGGTTGAGACTCTAGAAAGAGTGCAGAGAAGAGCAGCAAAGATGATTAGGGGACTGGAGGCTAAAACATATGAAGAACAGTTGCAGGAATTGGATATGTCTATTCTAGTGAAAAGAAGGAGTGGGGTGACATGATAGCAGTCTTCCAATATCTAAGGGGCTGCCACAAAGAAGAGGGGAGTCAACCTATTCTCCAAAGCACCTGAAGGCAGGACAAGAAGGAATGGATGGAATCTAACCAAGGAGAGATCAACCTAGAAATAAGGAGAAATTTTCTGGTAGTGAGAACAGTCAGTGGAACAGCTTGCCTCCAGAAGTTGTGGGTGCTCCAACACTAGAGGTTTTTAAGAAGACACTGGACAACCATTTGTCTGAAATGATATCAGGTCTCCTGCTTGAGCAGGGGGTTAGACTAGAAGACCTCCAAGAGCCCTTCCAACTCTGTTATTCTGTTATTATCTTGAAAGAGAATTTGTCTCTTTGTCTTCACCATTTCAACCAATGGCTATGGTAGATGGGAAAAACACCCCCTCTTTGCAATCAACTGATATGGATCTTAAAAGCCAACATGGCAAGCGATCTGGGTAACCTAACTTGAAGAACTAAGCATCAGTTTTCATCCTATGTGTCATAGATGATAAGAACTCAATAGTTTGGGGAGCTTTTCCTGCACATAAAAGACAAACACAATGAAGTAGATCAGTGGTTCTCAACCTTTTTTTCACCATGGACCCCCATTTAAATACCCTTTGTGGCCATGGACCCCCAAGGCTTAAGATTTAAATGATAACATTTCTTCAAGCCTGTGACGACATCGTGCACACACACCCAATCGCAGACCACAGGTTGAGAACCATTGAATCAGATCATCATCAATCAGGGTTTGGCACCATATAAGGAAACTTTGCACCAAGTCATTTGATGCAGTTTTCAGCCCTCAGAGTCAGGTGGAGGTTTTACTCTTTCGATATCTGTTTTACATGTTCTGATTGTTGACTACATCAGGATTCATTCCAAAGAATCATTTGCCATTCATTGTTTTTCACCCCCCCCCCCCCCCCCCAGAAATTACATCACGTTTCTTATTCCTCTGGTGCTGTTCAATTTTGTGATCCCGATTTTCATCATATTAATGTCCTATCAATCCATTGATAACAAATTCAGGAAAACAGGACAGCTGAAGGTAAGAAAACTTCACAACATAAAATGGTTTCCAGCAAAGCAAAGCTAGATCTTGTTTGACTTGAGTTTTCTGATTTTCATAGTGTTGATACAATGTCTATCCCTGTGATGGCGAACCTATGGCACGGGTGCCACAGGCGGCACGCGGAGCCATATCTGAGGGCACACGAGTGTTGCCCTCGCTCAGCTCCATTACACATGTGCCCACTGGCCAGCTAATTTTCGGGCCTTCCGGACCCACCTGAAGTCGGGAAATGGGCTGTTTCCGGCCTCCAGAGGGCCCCCGGGGGTTGAGGAAGGCCGTTTTTGCCCTTCCCAGGCTCCTAGAAAGCCTCTGGAGCCTGGGGAGAGTGAAAAATGGGCCCACTGTGCCATCACGTGTCAAAAGCGGGGGGAGCACGCACATGTGCGTGGGAGGGCGGAGCACGGGTGGGCATTAAATTATGGGTATGGGCATGCACATGCACATGCACGATCCCCCCGCTCTCCCCCTGCTTTTGGCATACGACAGCAAACAGGTTAGCCATCACTGGTCTATCCTGTACAGTGTGGTGTTTTCAGTTACACCAAGCTTCAAGAGACAGGTTGCGACCCATTTCATCCATATTGAGAAGTGTCAGATGTAGGTAGCTGGGTCCTATTCTATAGGATGTCTATGGAGATTCTCAATCATCCAGGTCATGGCGCTTTTCCAATAGACAACTGGACTTTCTTGGGTTTGTTTTTCCTTGAAAACATTTTGCTTCTCATCCAGAGAACTGAAGAAGCTCCTTGAATGAAAAGCAAAACATTTTCATGGGGGAAAAACAAAGAAAATCCAGTTGTCATTTGGAAAAGTCACCTTTGGGATATTCTGTAGGATCCCAACATTCTAAGAGGAATTGAGCTGGCAGACCATTGAACCAGACACTGAACTTTAAACGAGCATTTATGTTAAATTAACTTTAGGAGCTATTGAGGGCTTGCTACTCAGCAGTGCTGAAATGAGCATAAAAGTGGGTTTTTGATAATCAGGAACTTTGCTCTCCAGATATGATGATATGGATTTCTATAACCCAGTAGTAGGGCATCTATCAGCAGGTTGGACAGGATATGAGAATTGAAGAGACACCTGTCTGTTTTGGAAAGCCCTGGGAAGGGAGACTCATGCATCCCATCTTAGCATCTTAGCAACGGAGGTCTTTTAAATATATTGGTGGAAAAGGGTGAGACCATGGCACAAGTTAATGGAGGAAGACAGGATGTGTAGAAAGTGTTTCTACACATGGGAAAGTGTTTTATGACTTACATTACGAACCATTTATGGACAACATGATAGAGGAAGCCATAAGTTAGTTTGAAGGTCTGGAGAACTTCAGTTTACCAATCCCTAGGGTGGGAAATCAGATACAGCCCTGCAACAGTGCAATATCCCTCAACATACATATATTATTGACTTTCTCCAGGGAAAAAGCTCTGAGAAGCCCAAAGTGAAGAATGTCCAACCCCTCAATATAAGAAATTTCAAAGAATGGCACCCATAAGGAAGAATTACTCAAGCACTCAAGCACTCGTCACTTCTCGTCTGGACTACTGTAACGCTCTCTACATGGGGCTCCCCTTGGGGTGCACCCGGAGGCTCCAGCTGGTGCAGAATGCGGCCGCGCGGGGGATTATGGGAGCGACGGGGCGCTCCCATGTGACTCCTCTCCTGCGCGAGCTGCATTGGCTCCCGCTGAACTTCCAGGTGCGCTTCAAGGTGTTGGTGATCACTTTTAAAGCGCTCCATGGCTTAGGGCCGGGGTACTTACGGGACCGCCTTCTGCCACCGATTGCCTCCCACCGGCCAGTTCGCTCCCACAGAGAGGGCCTCCTCAGGGTGCCGTCAGCCAGACAATGTCAGCTGGCGACCCCCAGGGGGAGAGCCTTCTCTGTGGTGGTGCCCACCCTCTGGAACGATCTACCCCCAGAGATACAAGTAATTCCCGACCCCCGGACTTTTCGTCGGGCCCTAAAAACCCATCTTTTTCAACTAGCTGTGCTGGCTTGATTTTATGCTGTTTTTATATAATGATACGGATTTAAATTTTAAATTTAGAATTTGTAATACCTTTTAATTATATGAGCCAAATTATTTAAATTATTTTAAAACTATTTTAATTTTTATATATACATGTTTTATTTTGGCTGTTCACCACCCTGAGTCCGAAAATAGAAGGGCGGTATAAAAGTATGTATGTATGTATGTATGTATGTATGTATGTATGTATGTATAAATAAATAAATAAATAAACAAACAAATAAATAAATAAATAAATAAATACTTTTCTGAACTCTTCAGAACTGGATACGCTTGGAGTGACAATCCATCCAGAACCCCAATTTGCTTTTTTTATATCTGACTTCATTCTTTTATGTCGATAGACAGTTCATAGAGTGCTCTAATCTTTGTTCTTCTTTTCCCAGTTTAATACTGGTTTGCCAGTGAAATCTTTGGTCCTTTGCTGGGGTCCATACTCACTTTTAAGTATCTATGCTGCAGTGGAAAACGTGGCACTCGTCTCACCCAAAATCTTAATGGTAAGTAAGAAATTATATGAGGTCCTACCGCACTGAAATTTCTCCTGAAGGTGGGAAAAAAGGTCTGTTCCCTCTAAAACGTTGCCCTTTTAAAGTTGTCTTCAAATTCACTTTGTTGATGTGATTCGGGTTTTCCATTTTTGGTCTAGGGTGTCCCAGATGTTTTTTTTATTTCTATCATTACCTGCTTCTCCATCACTTTATAGCAACCCTGACAGTGAGAACAATCAACCAAAGGAACAGAAGTTGCCTTCAGAAGTTGTGGGAGCTTCATCGCTGGAGGTTTTCAAGGGGAGATTGGACTGCCATTTGTCCGGGATGGTGTAGGGCCGTGATGGCGAACCTATGGCACGCGTGCCACAGGTGGCACGCGGAGCCATATTAGTGGGCATGCCAGCTCAGCTCTGGGGTGCATGCACCTGCCGGCCAGCTGATTTTCAGGCCTTCTGGGCCCACCAGAAGTAGGAAACAGGCTGTTTCCTGCCTCTGGAGGGACTGGGGTTGGTGGGGAAGGCCCGTTTTCTTTCATACCTGGCTCCAGATCCTGTCTGTTTATCTGGGAAAAGCAAAAACAGCCTTTCACACTCCCTTGGAGGCCCTATGGAGGCTGAAAGGGCCCATTTCCTGACTTCCAGAGGGACAGGAAGTGACATTTTTTGCTGTCCCTGGCCTCCAAAGACTCCTAGAGAGGCTTCTAGAGATTCCTAGAGAGGCTCCTAGAGACTCCTAGAGAGGTTCTGGAGGCTGGGGACAGCAAAAAATGTCACTTCCTGTCCCACTTTCAGCCTCTGTAGGCCTCCAAGGGAGTGGGAAAGGCTGTTTTCGCCCTTCCCAGATAAATAGACAGGATCTGGAGCCAGGTAAGAAAGAAAAACAGGCCTACCAGGCCATCATGTGCCAGGAGGGGGGGAGGGGGGTTGCGCGCACATGCGTGTGGGCACGTGCGTGCACGACCCTCCCCCGCCCCCCCTCCTGGCACGCGATGGCAAAAAGGTTAGCCCTCACTGGTGTAGGGTCTTCTGCTTGGGTGGGGGGGGGTTGTTGGACTAAATGACCTACAAGGTCCCTTCCAACTCTATTAATCTATATGAATCTATGTGAACCCGTCAGTCCACCTTGGAAATGTCTTTTTCTGAGGTGTTATTGAAGGGTTAGTAGTCAAAAGGGCCAAAGGAGGGCGACCAGATCTGCAGTTTTAATATGAAATGAGGATGAAGAAGATGATCATGATAATGGTAATGGTGATGATGATGATGATGATGATCTTTTCACAGATTCCTGCTCTTATCGCCAAGACTTCACCAACCATGAATGCCTTCATTTACGCCTTGGGGAATGAGAACTACCGAGGAGGATTGTGGCAGTTTCTCACAGGAGAAAAAATTGAGAAACCCAAAATTGATGACAAAATGAATTAATTCACATTCTGGACCTGGATTGGGGTGGGGGTAGGGGTGGTCACATGTGACGAAGGGAACGGAATGTGTACATTGCCTAAGGAGAGCCAGAATTGGCTGCTGCTCCCTTCTGGGTGCCAAACATGGGTTTCTTGCTACGCAATGTGTCACCTGATCCTTCATTTAGAACCCCCAATACAGGTAGTCCTCGACATATGACCACAATTGAGTCCAAAATATCTGCTGCTAAATGAGACCTTTGTTAAGTGAATGCTGCTCCATTTTACGACCTTTCTTACCACAGTTGTCAAGTGAATCACTGCATTTGTTAAAGTTAGCAGCATTATCATTAAGTGAGTCTGGCTTCCCCATTGACTTTGCTTGTCAAAAGGTCCCAAAAGGGGATTATGTGGCCCTGTGCAATGGTCGTAAGTGTGACAAATGGTCATAAATCACTTTTTAGTGCTGTTGAAACTTTGAATGATCACTAAGTAAACTGTTATATAGCTGTAACTGAACACCAAAGTAGGATCCAGGCCACCAATGTTTTTCCCCATTGTCTGCCACATTATTCAAAGAGTTGCTTCGTGCAGATGTTCTTTCCAGCCTTTGTCCCACTGCCTGTATGTCCCCACCCTCCTCAGCTCCCTTTCTGTCCATCTGTCACTGTGAATAAATGGCCACAGGAAGGACAACGGTCTGGCTGCCTTCTTTCCACAGAGGACAATGCTCCCTTCAGAAACAGGGCAGGGAAATTACCGGAATGCAGGAAGGGAGACAGCTGAGCAGGCTGGATTTCCCCTGTCTGCTTTTTCTAGGTTATTTGGAGATTAAAATAGTATGGGCTAGTGCTAACGCATATGCTTGGCCAGCCTTAGCCATTTCTACCCAATGGATGCAGGCCTGCAAAACCCAGGCATTAATTAGTCACTACCATATAAAAAAGATGTTGTGACTCTGGGAAGAGTGCAGAGGAGAGCAACAAGGGGCCAGAAGCTAAATAATACAATGAATTATTGAAGGAACTAGATATGTCTAGCCTAACAAAGAGAAGGACTAGGGGTGACATGATAGGGGTGTTCAAATATTTGAGGGGTTGCCATAAAGAGGAAGGGGTCAACCTATTCTCCAAAGGACCAGAAGGCAGGATAAGAAACAATGGATGGAAACTATCCAAGGAGAGAAGCAACCTGGAACTGAGGAGAAACTTCCTAACAGTGAGGAGAATTAACTGGTGGAACGGAAGTCGCCTTCAGAAATTATGGGTGCTCCATCACTGGAGGCTTTTAAGATGTTAAACAGCCACTTGCCTGAAATGCTGTAGGGTTTCCTGCTTGAGCAGGAGGGTGGAATAGAAGACCTCTGATGTCCCTTCCAGCTCTGTTCTGGTTCTGGGTCAGAGTGACTGATTGGAGTGAGCAATTACTGACCAAATGCTCTTGTTAATTAATTAACACAGGCAGCACAGATTCAGCATTACGTAAAACAAAATGAAACAAAACAAAAGCAGTTTCTCCCACACAGCTTTCTCTGTTCTGAGCTGTTGAGAAAAGGACTGGAAACCTCCCAGCCAGTCATTCAGTCGGCCCAAAGGATTGCTCCCAGAGAGCCGTCTATTAAGGGATGATCTGTTCTCTTGTTTCCTGCATCCATTCTGGCTCCTTTAATCCTCTTATAGCTCTTAACTGACGTAGCCTCAAAGTCTCAGCTACTACAAAGCAGAGAAATTTCTTTCCATCCTTAACTTTTGGGGGGAGGGTATATGAGGCCTCTGTTCTTCCTATTCTGGGAATTTTGGGTAGACGGGCATTTTTATTCATACACACAATAGGAAGGGAGGAAACAGGTGGCTAATTTAAGCTTAATTTTATAAATTTTGAGTCAGCCCCAGGGGAGAGAACTGAACTGCAGACTCAACAACTGACCTCAATAATCCCTCACAGCTGATCCTGCACACAATATACACAATTGCAGGCTGGATGTCCCTTCTGCTCTTAGAATTAAGCCAAACATCTGGAAGCCACCAGAGAGGAAAGCCGTCAGAATGGCATCTACTAGGACCAAATAGGTCTCTTGCCCAAAACATGTGCATTCCATTGGCAGAACACAATTGGGGCTTTTTTTATTGTGAAGTGACACATTCAGGCTATGCCAAGGGGAAAGGGGGGAAAGGGAGAGTGAGAGGAGGAGGAGGAGGAGGGAGGAAGAGAGGAAGTTAGATGAAGAGATAAAAAAGGGAGAAAAAGAGAGGAAAGAAAGAGGGAGGGAGGGAGGGAGGGTCTTATTTTTCATCCTATATAATCTGAGACATTTCTGTTTTTTTTTTATTGAAAAAGTTTTACACATACAAATTTTCCCCCTTTTTCCCCCTCTTCCCCAACATTATAAAAATCACATGTACAAAAATATAGTTCCCTACAAATCCCACCCTAACCCTCCCCCACCATCCCTTTCCCTCCCCTTCCCCTTGACTTCCCCTATATGCAATACTAATAATTCCAAACAATATATAACAATATATATGTTATTCATCCCTTCCATATCTTTTTCTCTATTTACTAGCATAATCATCAATCCCCCTCAGCTGAAAACTACATAATATTTTCTAGTCTGATATTTATTCTGTATATATTCAATCCACTTTTTCCATTCCTGTATATACTTCTCATGCGTCTGATCTTTTAAAAAGGCTGAAATCTTCGCCATTTCTGCAAATCCAGCCATCTTCTGAATCCATTGGTCCACAGTCAGTAAGGCATCACTCTTCCAATATTGGGCAATCAACAACCTAGCTGCTGTCACCATATACAAAATCAATTTTGTTTCACCCAATGTAAAATCTTTAACTGTACCAAGTAAAAATAATTGCGGAGAAAATTGTATTTTTTTCTTCAAAACATTTTGCATAACCCACCAAATTTTTATCCAAAAAGCCCTCACTTTCTTGCAAGTCCACCAAATATGATAATATGTAGCATCTAGACACTCACATCTCCAACATTTTGGTTGAACGTTAGGGTACATACAAGACAATTTCTTGGGATCTAAATGCCATCTGAAAAACATTTTATAAAAATTTTCTCACAAATTTTGTGACTGTGTAAATTTAACATTCTGAACCCATATTTTTTCCCATGTATCCATCATAACTGGTTGAGAAAAATTCTGTGCCCATTTAATCATACAATCTTTAACTCATTTTCTGAATCCCTTTCTAACAAGACATTATAAACTCTCTTAATATGCATTGGACCTATCTCTTTTATCTGTCTAACCAATTCTACTTCATATTCCATTAAACCAGTTTGTTGATCTTCTTTCCATCTCATCTGTAATTGATTGTACTGCAACCAAGTCAAAGAAATCCCTTCTTCCAACAGCATATCCAAAGTCTTCAACCGCCATCTGCCCCTTTCAGGATAAAGTAGCTCTTTATATAAAAAACCCCCGAGTGATTTAATATTTGTATTCCACATGGTATCAGCAAGATCCAGCCATAACGGAATTTTATAATCCCACTTGGTTCAGTGCTTCTTCCAGATTCTCATCAAGGCATTTCTAAGTAGATGACTATTAAACACTTCATCCACTTTGTGTTCATAAAATAAATATGTGTGCCATCCCCAGACAAGGTCCTGACTTTCTATATTCAACAATTCAGTTTTAGTTTTTCCAAACCAATCACTTATTTGTGTCAGTGCAGCCGCTTCATAATATAATCGAAGGTTTGGAAGTCTAAGACCACCCCTCTCCCGAGTATCTTGCATTATTTTCAGTTTCACTCTCGGCTTTTTTTCATTCCAAACAAATTTATTCACTCCTTTTTGCCATTCTTGCAGTGGTTTGTCTGACTTAAGCACCTGTATCATTTGAAATAAGAAGATAAATCTAGGTAAAACATTCATTTTTACTGCTGATATTCTTCCAAGTAAGGATAACTGCAGTTTCTTCCAAGTTTGCATATCTTTTTGTATCTTTTGCCACAGAACCTCATAATTGTTTTGAAACAGTTTTATATTTAAGTCTGTGATTTGTACTCCTAAATATTTGACCTTTGAAACAATTTTGAAACCTGCCACTCTTTCCAGTTCCTTTTTCTTGCTCTCTGTCAAATTTTTGACAATCATTTTAGTTTTTTTCTGATTCAGTCTAAAACCAGATACCATGCCATAATCTTCTATAATATCCTTCATCTGGATTATTGATTTCATCGGCTGTGATAGGGTAACAACCAGATCATCTGCAAAAGCCCTAGTTCTATAGTCCTCTTGCCTTATGGCTATTCCATTCAAAGATTTCGAATCCCGTATTGCGTTCAATAAGACTTCTAGAGTTAAAATAAATAATAATGGGGATAGTGGACAGCCTTGTCTGGTACCTTTTTGTATATTAAAATTTGATGTTAAACATCCATTAATAATAAGTTGTGCAGATTGCTCATGGTAAATTGCTCCAATCGCTTGTATAAACCGCTCCCCCAAATCCATTTTTTCCAAAGTCTTAATTATAAAATTCCAATTCACTCGATCAAAGGCTTTTTCCGCATCCAAAAAAACCAGCGCTGCAGAGATCTGTTTATTCTTATCTAGATAGTCCAATAAATCTATAATTTGCCTGACATTCTCCTTCATATATCTGCCTTCAATAAATCCCGCTTGATCATGATGAATTACCTTTTGAATAACTGGCATCAATCTGTTGGCCAATACTTTTGCAAAAATTTTATAATCTATATTTAAAAGAGATATTGGTCTATAATTTTCTGGTTTCTTAGGACCTGATTCTTCTTTCGGTATCAATGAGACAAAGGCTGTTTTCCACGAGGAAGGTATCTTACCTCCTAATTGTATATTACAAAATAAGTCTTTAAGATGCTCAATCATTTCCTCTTGTAAAGTTTTATAATAAACTGCGGTTAGGCCATCCGTCCCTGGAGCTTTGGCTGTTTTCAGTTGTTTTATGGCAAAACTAATCTCCTCAACTGTTATCAATTGTTCCAAATTTTCCTTTTGAACTGATGAAACCTTTGAAATTCTCTTTTCTTCTAGATATTTATCTATAAAACTGTTCTGTATATTATCTTTAGCATATAACTTGGTATAATAGTCCAAAAAGGCCTTTTTAATTAATTCTTGTTGATAAACTTCTTTGCCGGCATACTCAGTACTATCAATAGTTCGTGTAGTTACTTGTTTCCTCAAGGTATAAGCCAACCATCTGCCCGGTTTATTAGCATTAGTAAAAGTATTATGCTTTGCAAATTGTAAATTGGTTGCTGTTTGATCTGCTATAAGCATTTGAAATTGATCCTTCAAAAGTTTTATAACTGTTTACAATTGTCCATCTGCTGGTTTTTGTATCAATTGTTGTTCTTTCTTTTTTATCTCACTTTCCAACTGTAGTCTCTTTTTCTGTTGGTTCTGTCTATGTTTAGAGTTCATTTGAATCAGTACTCCCCGCATATATGCTTTGCCTGCATCCCAGACTATTTCAATAGGGGTACCTTTATTCAAGTTCAATTTGAAGAACTCCTTTAAATGTTTTTTAAGTTCAGTTATATTTTTTTCATATCTAAATAAATTCTCATTTAATCTCCAGGATCTTCTTTCTCTTTTACCCATCTCAATTTCCATCCAGACTGGACTATGGTCAGTCAAAGTCCTAGGAAATATCTTTGTCTTCTTTACTTTGAGAAGTAAATCAGTAGTTAACAAAAAAAAAATCTATCCTGGAAAAGGATTTATGCCTGTCCGAGTAGAAAGTAAAGTCCAATTCATTTGGGTTGTGAACTCTCCAAATATCTTTCAATTCTAGATCCTCTTGCATTTCAAAAAAGGCTTGTGGTAACTTAATCCCTAATTTAGCCGTACTTTTTAAATCATTTTTAGGTTGAATTACTCCATTCCAGTCCCCCATTATTATAATAGTTGTATAGTTCCATTCCAAAATTTTTAAATGAAGCATCTTATAAAAATTTTCCTGTTGCTGGTTTGGAGCATATATTCCGACCAACAAAGTTGGGCCATTATCTGTAATAACTTCAATTGCAATATATCTTCCACATTCGTCTGTTTCTATAATTTTAGCTAAAAGTCTTTTATTTATATAAATCACCACACCATTCTTCTTTTCCGAATTTGATGCAACAAATTGCGTTCCCAATCTTGAATTTATCAAATATTTCTGATCTTGCAATTTTATATGAGTTTCTTGCAAACAAATAACATCATTATGAAATTGCTTCAAATAATGAAATACCTTCCTTCTTTTTTGTGGAGAGTTCAGTCCATTAACATTCCAAGACAAAAATTTAAGTGTCATCTGATCCTGTCTGAAGTTTTGAGAGCAATTGCTGAAGATTCTTTTCCACAGAAATAATCTTCGGTTTAGCTCCTCCCGTGACTTCAGTTTGCTGCTTTCCTTTAGCTCTCTTTTCTCGTTGTGGTTTGTATTGTTCCTGTTGCTGTGCTTCCTTCATTTGTTTAGACATCGCTCTAGTTATGCGTTGCTCTTCCAATTTAGATATTCTCAATTCAAGATCCAACACCTCCTCTGTAATAGTTTTAGATGTTTCTTCCAAAGGAAAAATTTCAAGTGTTGCAAAAGGGTCGACCACAACACCACCTACAGCTCCCTGTGCCTCTCTTGCCTCCTTTTGCGACTGCTTTATATGTGCTTCAGTTTCTTGTTCAAACTCAGCTTGTAATTGCGCATCCTTATCTATTGGTGAAGATGTACGTGGAGGAGGAGAACCCACTTTCAGAACATTATAATAAAATTCTTCTGCTTTTGCAATAGTATTAAGGCGGTATCTCACTCCTCGCAGCCTCAATATTACACCTATTGGCGCATCCCACCTGAATTGTATATTCTGTTTTTTCAGTTCTGCCACCAAAAATCCAAAATCCTTTCTATCTCTTAACATTTTGGGTGGTAATTCTTTGAAAACTCCAATCTCAACTCCATCAACTAGAACAGCAGTGACAAATGAATTTTGCAAAATATCATTTCTTATTCTCCTATCTGTGAAATATATCACCACATCTCTAGGCAGTTGCCTTTGTACTGCCACACGAGAGTTAACTCTGTACGCTTGTCAATCTTGCACAAGACCTCACCAGGTTCTACCTTCAACAAAACCGCTAAAGCATCAGCACAAATTTTTCTAAGATCTTCCCTGCTGTTCTCTTTTACACCTCTGAGTCTAATAGCAAATTCCATTGATCGAAATTGCATCATAGTGATCTCATTTTCAATTTTTTGTGTTATTTCTTCAACTTCAGCAATTCTTGAGTCAGATGTTTTAAATTTAATCTCCACCTCTGAGGCAAGATTATCCACTTTTTTATCAATCTGCAACACTACCTCAGACAGGCCTTTAACAACTGTTTGAATATCTTTATTAACTGCTTCATATTTTTCTTGAATAATTCCTTTGACCTCCTGTTCTGATCTCTTAATTTCTTTGATAATAAGGTCATGATAGCCTTCTTCCTTTGTCTGAGTTTGCAGCTGTTTGGCTGCGCTGTTTGAGGCTGCTTCTGCTTATGAGTGGGGGAATCCCCCCCCCCCTGCTTGCTTTGTTGCCATTTTGCCTCTTAAAGATCTTCCTTTTCCACAAATTCTAGCAACTTTTCCCAAAAGATTCTCCAGATTCAATCAGGTCTATAACAGTCAATTACTATTTTTATTTTATTTTTTATTACTTTTCTCCCTCTTCCAGCCGGATTTGTTACTTTAAAATGTAGCCAAATACACAAATCAGATTACTTTCGCTTTCAGCTGCTCTCCGCTGAAAGCAAGCGCCATTTTTTTCCCCCTCTCTCAGTTCCGAGTTACTTTAATCTTCCAAATATTTCACAAAGCTTTAATACTTACAGTTTAATAGGAAGTCCAAATTTTTCTTTATTATTGTTTGATGGTAATAATGCTGCCGTGCTATCTTGCTCTGCAGTTTTGCAGAGTTTCCCAGTCGTCCGGAGCTTCAGCGGCTTGGATAGGGAGTCCCACCCTGTTAACTCCCCAGAAACAAAAAAAGCTTTCTGGGGGTCTCACAGGGGACTCTACCTGAAACCACTGGCTCTCCTCACGAAATCTTCCCGATTCGGAGTTTTTCGAGCCGTTTCCAACCTCCGAAACGGCTCTTTAACAGGCGACAGGGCTGGCGGTCTTCAAAGGTCCGTCAGCGATGGTCCGCGGCAACACTGGAAGTCCCCTGAGACATTTCTGTTTTGAGCACCATAACTAAATTTCCACACAAAAAACAATTCAATCTTTGCTGCCAATTAGTCTTTGAAAATCAACTTTGAACAGAGAGACAGAGAAGAGAGACAAGACAGGAGAGGAGGGGAGGGGAGGGGAGGAGGGGAGAGGAGAGGAGAGGAGAGGAGAGGAGAGGAGAGGAGAGGAGAGGAGAGGAGAGGAATGTTAGGAACATCTGGAAAAAGAATGAAAAACTATTCCTAAAATGCTTCATTGATTAGATTATCCAAGTTGTTAATAAAGGATGTAAACCATCCTGGCTCACCCCTCTTCCTTCTGTGACACATAGAGGCAAACTGGATAGAGGATCATCCTGAAAAAGGCCCTGAGCAGATTACCAGGTTTGTGAAAGGCAAAAGACTTCTTGAGAATCCATCTTGAAGCTTGCCCTGTTTGTTTCAGACCCAGTTCTGTCTGGAAATGGGAATGGATCACCTTCATGAGTCTAGCGGGTGGGTAACTCACAGTGGCCTTTTTCTTAGTTAGCTTGCCCTGGATTTCGGCCAACAGTTGGGTGGCTTTGCTACCTTCGAAACTCAGAACGGAGTTTTGCCACAATTGGCTTCAAACATTAGGAAGGACAGTCTGTGGATTTGGGGTAACCCACCTCCCAAAGGAGCTCTACATTTAGAAAGAGGGACAAACTCTCATAAACCTATTATGCCTCTATAAAACCATGCCAACACATCATGGTTAACATAAACCCAACAAAAGGATACGAACAAAAAACATGAACCTAGGAATTCACATACAAGATGGCCAATATGTTCATTGTCCAAATGTTGCTGAAAATACGCATGACTCTTCTTATCTAAGCAATCTGTGAAATACTTGTGTTCTCAGTTCTCAGTCTTCTACTGATAACAGAAAATATGACCTCCTGTAAGTACAATTCAGTGACACTTATTCTTTCAGGGGGAAAAAATGTCATTTTACTTTGCCCTGCATTGATGAATGCAGCAATGAAATGGTGTCTGTCATATCAAGGGAGCATAAATTGTGAGTGTGAAAAAGATAATTTAGTCTATTAATCACAGGTATAAGTACATCTTATGGTGATGATTTTATAACCAATGCAAATTTCTTTTCACTTAAATCATCGGTGGGAAACTTTTAACCTGGAATGTAAAAGCATTCATTTCAATTCAAGTGAATATTTTCTTAATTGGCACATAAAAAATATTCTAAGAGTTTTTTATAGAGATATACAGTTTCATCAAAAATATCTAAGTGTCTGAAACACTATCAAGATGCTTTACATTTTGAAAAATATAATATCTGAGAATAATTGTTTTGTAATTCATTGCCCATCAATATGTTACCGAACAATGCATGTAACATATTTATAAAATATAGGTAAGGCTAAACACTTATTTTGGATAAACACTTAAAATTTCATTAAAACCAGGCTCATTTGTAGGTAAATGTTCTGTGTGTGTGCGTTTAACTGAATATAAAATTCAAAATACATATTTGAAAATAAGGTATAGGTCAATTGATATTAAAAATTATCAGGGCAAAGAAACAAAATGGCCTAATAATGTACACTGTGATATTCAAGGACTTTTAAATGAGCTATATTTAAAAGAATTTGCATACAGGTATTTTGCTTGTTTTTCTATGTAACAAAGGTAACATGGATTTATCTGCAATTATATTCTCTACCGCTAGGTGGCAATGGTTCACTACAGATCATTCTGGAGCAATTTATTTTATTTTATTTTTTGATGTGCTGTCCACTAGTTACTGGTGCTGAAGTTGCTTCTCGTGATGATACTTCTGATCATTATGTCTGGTAACAAATGTGGATTTGCCATTTCGTGTAAAACATTATTGAACTGAAACTCAGTCCTAGCTCACTGATGGGTTATTTACACACACACACACACACACAAACCCACACACACTTCAGACATGAAAGACAATACTTGGAGTAGCCCACTCTTTAAATTAATCCATCTAAAAACACAATGCATCTCTTACACTGTGAGTTGGGGGATGGATGGATGGATGGATGGATGGATGAATCCATCTCATTTCCAGTTTCTGGGCTGTAAACTGGGAGAAAGGATGAGCTGAGCCTATCCTTGGGGAAATGGGGATAGGAAGTGGAGATGTGAAGTAGGAGGAGGGGTGAGAAGGAAGGAAGGAAGGAAGGAAGGAAGGAAGGATCTTACTGTTAAGGACATAGTTCATACCTCCCCATTATGTTGGAAATGTAAACATCAAAAAGGAACTTATTATAAATCAACAAATAGAAATGAGGCCAGAAACTTTCTTACTGGGAATAATTACCAGGTCATATGAAAAAGAAATAAGATACTTAATTATTCACATAATTACAGCAGCACGAATAGTTTTCGCCCAAAACTGGAAAAACAATGACATACCATCAGAAGACAAGGTGATTAGAAAAATTATGGAGTGTGCGGAAATGGACAAGCTCACAAAGAAGATACGAGAAAAAGATGAAACAGAATACTACTTAGTCTGGGAGAATGGTTGGAGGGGAAAGGGGGGGAAAGGAGGACAAAAGAAAACTAAACAATGGTTAAATTAGGTGGAGGAATATGGAAACAAATGGGAAGATATAAATTGTGGAAAGGAAATTAGGTACCTGTTTATGTTAAATGTAAATAAAATATTTAGATTAAGAGAATATATATATATATATATATATATATATATATATATATATATATATATATATGATATACTAGAAATATAAAAGATTAAGTATAAAAGTATATAGATTAAGATAAGAAAGAGAAATATGGATTACTGATGCGAAGATGTTGAAAAGAAGATGATGTAAATATCTGTTTTTGTTTGTTTTTTGTTTGTTTGTTTTTTAAAAAACTGTTTAATAAAAAATTATTATTAAAAAAAAGACATAGTTCATCCCACATAATCTTTTCTGTTTCATTTCTGAGCAACATACATCAATTTGTGCACCCAAAGTTATTCAATTTTTGCTGCCAACTAGTCTTTGAAAGTCAGATTTATTGCCACAAGGGATCTAAAGGAACTAAAAAAAAAACAGAATTCAAAATTCTTTCCTGCCACTTCCCCTTAGCACACCAATCTATATATTAATATAATTTTATTGATCCTAGCTATCCTGTTAATTCTTTTAATTGTCTCTCAGCCTGATTTCCCAGTGGACACGCCATGTACCTTAAGTGCCTTCCATTTGAATTATGGCAATCTCCAAGATATTAATCATGGTTCTAGAGGTCAGTAAATGCCTGATTGTTCAAGAGAGGTCAAAACAGAGAACTACGTCAGTGTCTGCTTCTTTGATGCTCAGATCCGGCATTGAGTGTCTCAAGTGGGATAGATTCAGAGAAGAAACTAAGAATAATTCTTCCCTATTCATTAATGTGGTCCAATCAACTAATTGCTGTCCGTGGATCAACACGATTGATTTCCATCAGATTTTTAGTGGGTCGGCTGTGCAATTGTCATAGCAGTCAGATTCACACATGTGTAAGTTTCACCTAATTTTCTTCACTGATGAATTGCCTGAGCACCTGCTGACTGACTTTTAGGGGCCTTGTCCGAATGACTTTTTGAAAACCTGACTGTTGGAAAAGATACCAAATTCTCTCTGTGACGATCCCATTAGGTCTGCTCATCACCAGCTGGGATCCATGGAATTTCAGAGAGCAATCTTACTTCCATGGTTTAATTAAAAGCAACTATTTCAAAATAATTTTAAAGTGTGCTCTTTTTTTTCCCTCAGGAGAAAAGAGTTAGAATCTAACTCTATATTTGCCTTTTAAGACATGTGAAGTTTTGTTTTGTTCTGCTAGAGTCTGGGAGAACCCAGGAATATTAAGGGTGCATCTCTAACCAGACTTCCTGCTATTGATCTCTGGAGATTTACATCCAAGCTAACTTCTACAGACTTGTACTTTATATTTGCCAAATCAGAAATATGGAAATTCAAAAGACTATACTTATTCTCACCAAACAATGAGACCCACTGAACACAGAAAACATTATCTCTGAGAAAACAAGCACAGAATTTTTCCTTATTTTTGACCACAGAGTTCCCATTCCATTCTTGGTTTCCATTTTCTCATATCCCTCCAACTGAGAGCTCCTGGCACAAGTATTTTGAATACTCTCTACCCCCTCACCTCCCACTTGGGGGGGGAGACCTTATCCAAGTCTTCTTGAGAAAGGAAAAGTACACTCTGACAAGAAAGCCGTCGAGTACAGCCAAACTCTTAAAGAGGATGAAATCTTTCTTAAAACCATTGATTCCAGAAGCTATTAAGGCAATGAGCCTTCATTAAGACCTTAACCTTATTTTCCTGGCAACAGCTCCCTGCTCTCAGACTCAGAGCCTTAGCAAAAGGTGAGTCATCTGATGAGTAAGCTGCGCATGATCATTTGCCTGTTGTGCTCCTCTCCAAAGCCCAAACCTGTTCTCAAACAAGTACATGTAGTCCTTGACTTAGAACACTTCATTCAGTGACTGTTCAAAGTTACAATGGCCCTGAAAAGGGTGATTTCTGCTCGCTTTTCAGTTACGACCTCTTCAGCATCCCCATAACCATGCCATCAAAATTCAGAGGCTGGGCAACTGGTTCATATTTATGACCACTGCTGTGTCCCAAGGTCATGTGAGCTCTGGTGGCTCAATAGACTAAGACAGTCATTAACATCCACTTACATCTGCTGCCTGCAATTACTGCAAGTTCAAATCCCACCAGGCTCAAGGTCGACTCAGCCTTCCATCCTTTCTAAGGTAGGTGAAATGAGGACCCAGATTGTGGGGGCAATAAGCTGACTGTATAAATATACAAAATTATGAAGGCTATTGCTTAACGCATTGTAAGCCGCCCTGAGTCTCCGGAGAAGGGCGGCATATAAATCAAATTTTTTTTAAAAAGTGTGATCCCCTTTTGTGACCTTCTGACAAGCAAACTCAATGGGGAAACCAGATTAAACCAGGTGACTAACTTTACAACTGCAGTGATTCACTTAACAACCGTGGCAAGAAAGGTCATAACATGGGGCAAAATTCATTTAACAAATGTCTCACTTAAACAATAGAAATTCTGGGCTCAATTGTGGTCGTAAGTCGAGGACTGCCTGTAGTTGGCAATCTCACAGGCCTGTCTTGCTTTCTTAAAGCTCAGGTCACCTCTGTTAAGAGTCCGATCACAGTTATGAACTTCTTGAAAACTGTGTTCTGGTCACGATGTAAAGAGGAATTAAGGATCTTTCTCCCCTATTCAGACTTAAACTACAAACCACTAAGAGTTTCCTTTTAACTGACCCTAAGCCTCCAAGCACCTCATTAGCTATATCTTACTGTATTGTCAGGTACAAGCAACCAGACCCATAGTTCAAACTAGGTACTTTATTGCTCTGCCTATTCCACAGGAATCTTCCCAGACTTGCAGATTCCACCTGGAAAGACCACATAAGGCTGAAAGGCATTCAGTGGAGGTTAGGCCTTCCCTTCTTGTGTAACGAGTCCAGGCTAATTCCCTACTTGAACCCTCCAACAATAGCTCCCCAAATCAAGAAAATAAAAAAGAGACAGGGGACAATTCACATCTCTGTCTGGATATTTCCGGGAGGACAAATGATTTGTTTATTTCAAGTCACCCTTCCTATATATTATTATATTTCATAAAAGCTTCCAGTAATTAGTAACACAGCAAAAGATACATGTTCAATGTCCATGATAAATCCAGCAGATAAAATAAAAATTATCTACAGGAATAAAATCAAAACCATAAAGCTATGACTGACGCCACACCTAAAACAGAGACCATCACCAACAAATAGTCCTTCAAAGTAGTTCAGTCAAGATGCATTTTGCATGATGGTTGACTGGACTGCGACTCTTCCTCCTGTCTCCCAAGGTCATTCTCTCATTCCATGTGATCAACTAATCATCCAAAGCTTTCAGAAGGACCCCATCTTCTCCAGCTACTGGGAAATGGTCAACAACAGGGCAGAACTAATTTCTGCATGTAGACAGAGGCAATCCACAATACCTGGGCTATAAGGGGCTAGCCTTAGGAAATACCAAGTTATTTTGCAGGATGAGCCTACTGGACATGAACATTCCAGATGAATCAGTGCTGTAAAGAAGGAAGAGAAAGAGAAGTGGACAAGGCAGGTTGTAAGCATTAAGAGTCAAGCCAGGAAGGCTGGGTGGGATGAACACAATGAGACAAGCTGAAAGACAAGCTGAATCCCAGGAGAAATAGGCCAAGAATAAGCAGACAAGTGTTAGCAATGAAAGGAAACCGGGCCACGAAAGAACACGGTGGCTGGACATCATCAAAGCTGACACCAACCAGGGCACAGAAAAACTCAAAGAAGCCGTGCAAGATTGGAAGACGTGGAGAAATCTGACCCATAAAATCTCCAAGAGTCGGACATGACTGAATGGCTAACTTTGTCATCAAGCAGACAAACAAAGGGACATTAAAGAACAAGACACTTCTCACTACATACTTTACTAGAGATCCCAGCACAGTCCCAGCCCTACATCTGCTCCTGACCCATGGACTATTTGGATAGCCAGGAGTCAATGTCCATGGGGCCAACCCAGGACTTCACATTGAAAAGTCTCTGCAAGTCTCTTGCCCACAACCAGCTGACTTGGCTGAATAAGGCTGAATTTATTACAAAGCTCTTAGCAAATGTAACCCGTTTCTCCTTGCTAATAATAGGGATAACAAATGTTCTCCTGAGATGAAGAAAACTGCCTCTGTGTTTTCCAGACACGACCTGTTCCCCCTCCACCCACCCCCCAAAGTGAGACAGAGTCCATTTACATGACGGGAAATGGCTTTCAGCCTTGATTAAAAGAGGGAATTTAATCAAATAGAGTGCCTCGTCAACCAAGGGCCAAGATGCCAGTGCTAGTGCAGCATGGCGATAAAGCAGAGCCAGCGACTCCACTGCTCAGTCCTGCCAGACCCAAGAAGAGGCCCTTCCCGCCCAATGCTGCCGTGATGTGCATCTCAAGCAGGAAGGTGGCCTTCACCTCTCTCGCACTTTGGCAGGTGTTCGTGGCTTCCACTCAGCGATGAACGTTTCTGAGGTGGTACCTCTGTCTGAAGACCAACTGACTACAGTTTGTTTAGCAACCATTCAGAGTGACAACGACACTGAAAAAAGTGACTTATGACCATTGTTCACATTTACGATCATTGCAGCATCCCCATGCTCACCTGATTTACTTTCAGATCCTTGACAACTGGTTGATACTTAGGATGGTCGCTGTGTCCAGGGGTCTCGTGATCCTCTTTTGTGACCTTCTGACAAGAAAAGTCAATGGGAAAACCAGATTCACTTAACAACAATGTGACTAATTGAAGAACTGCAGTATTCAAAGGTGGCGAGAAATGTCATAAAACTGGGACAAAACTCATTTAGAAACATAAATTTTGGGCTGAATTGTGGTCGTAAATCAAGCACTATCTGTACTGTCCATAGCTTGTCAGGTCTTCATTAAGAGGAAACTTTCTCTTTCTTTTTTCTTCATCCACAACTGACGTTTCCACAGAAATAGAAGGAATTTATGCAGTTCCTTTTGAAGATTGACCTTTCCCCATCGCTCTCTTTACTAGAAGATTGGGTAGATTATAGATATGGGGTGGGGGGTGGTGGATGGATGGATGGATGGATAGATGGATGGATAGGTAGGTAGGTAGGTAGGTAGATAGATAGATAGATAGATAGATAGATAGATAGATAGATAGATAGATAATATATATATACCAATAGACAGATATAGAAGACCAAATTTAAACAGTCAGCAATAAAACTCTGGGGGGGATGCAATTTTCAAAAGACAGAAAACTGATACTAAACAAAGGTGTAGTTTGGGGAGACACACACACACACACACACATACAAACACACACACACCATCTCAAAGATGAGCACTAAATTTTAAATATCCATATATTTATTTCATTCATTTAATTTACTAATACACTGTTGTAACTGAATGCAAACTTTTCAAAGATAGAACCTAAATTTTAATCATCCAGACTTCACCCTTTAGAGTCCTTCGTGCTTTCTGAGTTTCCATGCAGATGTTTCATTAGATCTTCGATACTTCTGAAGATGTTACCTACTCCGGCAATGAAATGACCCCATCAAAACAACAAAGCTCACAGAGCACCAAAGACTCTACAGTTCAACCCTGAGCTACAGAGATTTTCTTCCACTCACCTTTTTAGTTTTCAAAATATGCCATCTAATTTTCTATTTTTTTAAAAGATAGAAAAATGCTATTTAAAATGCATATGTATGAAATGCATAGATTCATGAAAATGATGTCAATAACATCTTGGAACATTTCTGCTGTCCCTTAACTTGTAATCCAACGAGTGATTTTCAAGCAAGGACTGTACCAGATGACTTTCTTCATTGAGCTGACGTACATGCAAAATGAACGGTTGGTTGTTTGATTTGGTAAAGTTGATCTACAGCCATTGAGCCACTCAAATGACCTGTTGCAAAAACAGAATTTGACCATAATTACTTAGGACATTTTGCTTTAAAACCTCAGACAATATCTGCTGACAAGTTGAATTTGTTTTTTTTTTCCTTTTGGCCTCCTCAGAATGCCTGTGCGAGCAAATTAAGATGGCCTGGACTCCATGCTAAGGTACCATATATAATGTAGCCAAGCACAACTAATTGTAACAATATTTGTCAAAGTATTCCCCTGAATTAACCCATTCGCCCTTTTTTTTCTAACAGATCTATCACGTGTTCTTACTCTAATTTATTCACTAGCAAAATACCGAAACATGAAATAAAATTTTCAACCATTGTCCAGCCTTAGCTTTTCCCTTTTTTTAAAGCTGGAAAACGAACCTTCCAATCTAAAACTTACTTGAACATTTCTGGGCTTCTTTAATTGGTTTGCTTTGTAGATTGTAGATTATTTTTATTTGGAATTAGACAGCCAGATGACTGTTACACAGTGTGTAATACCCATACTCAAAAAATATGAAAAGGCCAGAAGCCAGAAGATCATAATCTAACAGTTTATGCAGAGTCTAAACACTAAACTCTTCCTGGATTTATTCACCAAGAGAATAAAAGTGAAATGTTACTCAGCCTTCCTCATAAATAACTTCTAAGGTCTTCGATAGACTTTTTCCCCACAGAATTGCAATAAAAAGGGACCCTACCCTGAAAAGAACCATTAGTCTAAGTATTTAGTTGTATCATAAAAAGCAATAGAAGTAAAATTAAGTGGTGTTCACGTGCTTTTCTTATTTTCTGCTTTCTTTTTCTTGCTAGCACTCTTAAACATCTATTTTAAAAAATAAAAAGCAGTACTTTAATTGGGAGATGACTATTCATATCTGCTATTTGCACTGCTGTTTAACAGATTTACTAGAAAGGCATTATTGATATGTAATATTCATATTCTCAGAAGTAACGTTCAAATCCAGGCCGGACTATTCTCTGGTTCAACCTCATCTGAGCTGCAAATTCTATGGTTCATTATGTCCTCAGTCTCAGTCCTCAAACTTGCCATCTGTACTATTCAATATGCAAAATGAAATCTCCAGCATTGGCTCAAAGGCCGTGTGAATAAACAAATAGATTTAGTTGAGGTTTAGTTATTCACCCTGGTGACTTAAACTGAATGGAGTCAGAGCAAGAGAACCGTGTGGTAAATCTCCTCTTACAACTACTACCATGTTTCCCCCCAAAATAAGACATCCCCTGATAATGAGCCCAATTGGGCTTTTGAGCGCATGGCAATAAGGCCAAGTGCTTATTTCAGGGTTCAAAAAAATATAAGACAGGGTCTTATTTTGGGGGAAACACTGTAGTATGTGCCTGTCTTTTCAGAACATCAAGGAGATTCTCATTTATTCAAGGAATCTGAAATAATGTGAACAGGGAACAGTCACGATCTGAATGAAGGCAAATCTACGTGTCCCACAATAACATTGCAAGGTCCAATCTGGGTTGGTCACAGAGACCAGAGGTTTTGCCTTCCAAGCTTTTGGACTCATGCTGGAGCCAATCGTCAGAGAATTTCTCTCTAGCCTAGTCATGATCCATTTAGAATGACAGAATAATAGAATAACAGTTTTGGAAGGTACCTTGGAGAGGTCTTCTAGTCCAAGGTAGACCCTACTCAAGCAGGAGACACTATACCATTCCAGACAAGTGGTTGTCCAGGGTCTTCTTAAAAGCCTGCAGTGATGGAGCACACATTTTTCATGTACTAGCTTCTTAAAGTATTGTAACAGAAAACCTCTACTCCTTTAATGGGACAGATTATGATTGTCTATGGAGCATGTCCAACATCTGAAAAGCTTCTCAATGATCCATGAAGTTCAGCCAACTCATCTGAGCTAACCAATGACACTCCTTGTCATGTGTCCCCCCCCACCCCGCAAATGAAATCCAAAAGGCACAAAGCAGGAAGGAACTAGCAATCTAGTAGCACAGGGTGGCTGTAAAAGCACATTTTTTGAAAAGTGTGGTTGTTTGTACAGCCCACCCCTGTCTCCAGCACACAAATAGAACATTCATTCAGTGAGGGTACCAGAAGAGCTCCACTGGATTAGCTGAGTCTCCAGAGGTTTCAAGGAAAGCCAAAAACCTACCACTTCCTGCAGCAGCTGGCATTTAAAGCACGCTGCTATCAATTTCACACTGCTGGTGACTTTCTCAGGTTTCCCCTTAGAAAGCTATTCAAACTGGGGTCCTCACCTCCTTTCAGTTAGCAAATTCAAGCTGAATTTTGAGCCAGGACACTACTTATCCCAGATCAGCCAGCCTCTCTTTTCAGCCATGACCTCAGGACAAAGCGCTCCATAGCTTAGGACCTGGGTACCTACGTGACCATCTTTTGCCACCAATAGCCTCCCACCAACCAGTTCGTTCTCACAGGGAGGGACTACTCAGGGTACCATCAGTCAAATCATGCCGACTGGCGACTCCCAGGGGGAGGGCCTTCTCTGTGAGGGCTCCAACCCTTTGGAATGAACTGCCCCCAGAGATACGGAATATCCCTGATCTCCGTGCTTTCCGCCATGCCCTCAAGACCCTGATGTTCCAACAGGCGGGGCTAAACATATGAATATGTGAATGATCTTTTAAAATGTACACCGCCTTGAATCCTACGGGAGAAAGGAGGTATAGAAATATAATTAATAAATAATAAATAATAAATAAATAAATTCCCTTCCTTCCCTCTTCCCCATCCCGGAAAGCCCTCTGGTGACTTTTAGTTATTCTGGGTTTAAAGTAGGGTCTCTTGGGATCCTGGAGGTATCTAAAATCAGTTAGGCCTTCTCTCTCCTTGGCTTGGAGAGACCTCAAGGGATGGGCAGGGACTGGGAAGAGAACCAGGAGAGGAGAGACATCCACATAGCAGCAGAATCCAACTGGACATAAGGAGAAATTTCTCATGAGAACATGAGGACAATCAATGAGAACTGATCCCTCACTGAGACAGTGAGAACAATCAATCAATGGAACTATTCTGTCAGAGTTGAAGAAGCTTCTTGGATGAGAAACGAAAGGTCTTCAAAAGAAAAAAACAGAAAGTCCAGTTGCCTTCTGAAAAAGCACCTTTGGGACAACCATGACTGAGAATCTCTACAGTCTCCACAGAACAGCCTTTTCTCCCAGAGTTGTGGGTGCTGCATCGCAGGAGGTTTTCAAGAAGAGACTGGACAACTATTTGACCAGGATGGTACAAGGCTCCTGCCTTGAAAAGGGGGTTGGACTGGAAGACCTCCAAGGTCCCTTCCAGCCCTATGATTCTATGTATGCCAGTTCACAGATGGATGCAAAGCACTTCAATTCAGCCAGCAGCTGAAGAAGACATTTAGGTTTAAAGGAGAATATTTGTAGCTCAGGGTTGAAAGGAGGGGTTCTGGGTGGTCTTGGAGCTTGGTGGTTTTCTTGCAGACCTTTCATGATCCAAACTAGGTAATATCATCAGTGCTAGTTACCTAGTTTCGGTCATGAAAAGGTCTGCAAGAAAACCACCAAGCTCCAAGACCACCCAGAACCCCTCACTCTTCACTTTATATAAAGAGCTCCTTCCTTTCATTGGGTCCTTCACCAGCCTCTTGCACTCTCAGGCGGCCATCCATCCAGCCACCCACCCACCTACCCACCCTCCTAGACTGGGAAGGGGGGGACTGGACCGAGGGACTTCCGTCTCCATTTTACACCTTTCCAGATTGCCCTGCTTTGTTAAGTCCAGATGTGTCCCGCCAGCCGGCTCAGCCCGGCCCCTACAGACTACAGGTGCGGCCTCGCACGCCCGCTGGCCCCCAGGGGCTCCTTGGAGGCAACCATTGGCTTCGAGTCCTCCATGTGTTAAATTAGCCGAATGAGACGCAGCCGGGCCAGCGACCGCTTGGGAGGGGGCCTTCATTCTGCGTCATCGAAGGGGGGGAGGAGGAGGGAAGCCAGCCCGCGTGGGGAGGGACGGAGGGGGGGCGGAGGGGAAGAGAAGAAGAGACCGCAACTTTCCCCCGCACCGATGGCAGCGAGAGGCAGCTTTTCCCCAGCCGCGCAGGCTG
>WNWU01013651.1:278126-349636 GCA_012654045.1 Ptyas mucosa
GAAGGAAGGAAGGAAGGAAGGAAGGAAGGAAGGAAGGAAGGAAGGAAAAGAAAATGGGAAGGAGGAAAAATGGAAGAAAGGGAGGGACGGAGGAGTGTTGGGGAAAGAGAGAGAGAGCGGTGGAAGGGAAGATGGACAATGGACGAAAGGAAGGGAAAGAAACAGAAAAGAAAAAATAGCAAAGAAGATAACTAAGTTTATTCTTCATTGTTTAATTTTCCACTTCAATTCACACTGCTGTGCTTATCCACCCTTAGTCAGAAGTGTGTCCTGTGCAGATCCACCAGACTGCAACCAAAGAATCGTGCCTGGAGGAGACTGGCCCAAGGGATCCAGCAGCCCAGATGTTTTTGGCAAATGCTTTCACCATCTTTCCTACTCTGGTTCTGATCTCCTTATAAAATGGCAGCCGTCTTCTTCCTTATGGAAGGGAGAGCAAGCCACTTCAGGATGCAAGATTCTTGGCATCCAGGAGAGGATAGCAAAGAAATGCATGTGGCCTGATATAGGCTCCCCTCTTAGGAAGGATGGAGAGATGGGTTGAAGGAATAGGGTGGCAGAGGCAGGAATGACCTGCTGCCATCTTGAAACTGACTTGGGCATTAGTCAAGAGAACAAGCAAGGTTTATTCGTTCAACATCCAAGTCCTGAAAAGGCCCACCTGAAAACCATGGATTGCAAATCCAAGAACTATTTCTGTTTGAGAAAAATTGAGAGCAGTCTGGGGGCAGCTTTGCAGATCAACAAACTTCCCCCCATCGTGACACACACACACACACACACACCCATGCCTGGTGCAGACTGCAGAGCTAATTTTTCTCCCTACATAAAGTGGGACCCGTTTTGATTCCTGTTGATGAAGTAGAAATAAAAAAAACCTTGAAGTCAACAAAGATTCTTTTAACAGGCATTGTTCTGAATGCTCTATTATAACAGGGTCAAAGAACCTTCCTTCCTTCCTTCCTTCCTTCCTTCCTTCCTTCCTTCTTCCAAACAGGTCACTTTTTCTTGTTTTCTTAAAATACTGGATTGCAGATGGACTTGAAGATTCAGTTGCTGCATTCACACAACCCCTTCACTGGGTCATTTATGAACCCAAAAACTTGGGCCTCATTCGCACAACCAGCTAAGCTTAGTGAGTTTGATACTCGGTAAACAGGTGAATGGTGTTGTGGGAAGGTTTCTTTTCCCTCCTCTGCCCTCCCTTCCCCAGTTGTTCATTAGAGAATCCTCGACTATTTAGAAGGCCCTGCTGTCCATCACACCTAAGTTACTCTGCATAATGACCTTTGCAAATGAAGGTTGTTCCTGTGATGAACCATACACACCCTATCTCCTTTGCATCAAAGCATGGAGGCAACTCCAATGATCTGACCCACCTCCTTTTCACATGAGAGTTTAATCTACATCTCCCTCCTTATTAATCCAGCAAAGTCTTAGCCTGGCCAAAAAATGAAAGTGGGGTCTTTACCAGCACACACACACCCTTTGAAAAAGGAGTATGGACTAGAGGTGTGTCTTTGGGGTGTGGGAATATGGGGGTCATCCCCTCCTAGAGAAGGAAAGGAAAAAGCCCACCCTATCATTGGTTTGGGAGAGGTTGACCCCCAACCCAAGGGACAATGAGCCAAGGGTCAGCCAGGCACTAATGAAGGCTGGCTGGAGAGTCCGAACTAGAAGATTCCATTCACGGTGCCCATTCTCTTGACTGACCCAAGCAAAAGCTGGCAAAACACCAGCAGGCACACCTTCTGATTGGCATAGACCACCAAGGACTTTGAAATGTAGGTACGGCATAGGAAGGTGGAAGGAAAAAGAGACGAGACCTTGGGTGTTAATCTGAATGGACCCCTCCAGCCTCTCCCCCGTTGGCTTCCTCCCCTTCAAGCGACTTAACCTATAGCCTCCAAATGGCGCTGGCGGGAGTTGTAGTCCAGCCATACCTTCGGAGAGCGCCACGTTGAAGATGGGCCGCCCTGCAATCTCTTTCTCCCGCACCACCAAAGACACGGCACGCTTCAAGCTGCCGCCCGGAGCCTCCCTTACCGCGGAGTAAATTCCAGGGTTGGGAGGGGGGCTTGCTTTTGAGGAGCCCACGCAACGACTCGCTTCGCTGGGCAGGTTTCGCTTCTCCCGGCTTCCTTCCAAGAGCCAAACAGTAGGAGAGCGCGGAGCGCCTGGGGGGACTCCTGCCCGCTTTTGCCAAGTTGGTCGCCGGATGGAAAGAGCGATGCCGGGCGGCGCGCCCCTCGTTTAGACGACCGAGCCCCCTTTCCCTGCCTGCCTGGCCAAGAAGTTTGTGGAGTTGCGGAGCCGCCGACGTTGTGCTCTGGCGCGGTGAAGAGCCGGTCCGTGAAGGGGAGGCGAGCAATCGCCGGCCTCGCCCAGCGAAAGGAGACCCTTCTCTGCCCGGGCTCTGCCTTTACCGGCTCTACCTTGTCGCCCGTACCGGGCTGACGAAGAGGAAGGCGGAGAACGGGAGCCCGGCTGCCGAAGAAGGCAGGTGAGCTCCGCCGGATGCACCATGGACAGCGCCGCTGAAGGCAGCCCGCGCCCAGCCGCTTGAACGGCTTCTTCCCTGGCCGAAAGAGTCTGCGTCGGCTCCACGGGTGCGCCAGTTCCAAGTAAGAGCCCTACCTGCCAGTTATCCCGCGGGCCGGAGCCGCTTTCCGGCAACACGCGTCCAGGGAAAGAATCAGGTTTCAGTGTCCCTTTTGCTTACAGGGCGCTTTGGGGTCCGGGATGCAATTCTGCTTGTCGCAAGCATCCAGCCTGCTTGGATCCGATGAGGAGTGAAGGTGCTTGGGAGGACCCAGAACTCGAGTTAATTCGGTTGTGGGAACATAGTGAGCAACCCCCTGAAAAGGGGATGTTGAGGTACATTTCCAGATGGCCAGATGAAAGCCTTGGGTTGCTTTGAAGGCGTTTTGTCTTCACTTAGATTTTCTGCTCTGGTCTTGGTAGCTCTGGTTTAGTTCCTTAAGAGCCGAAGAGAAAGGGGAGCTTGGACGGCGGTCTGGAGGCCAAAGGGTGCCTAAAGAGAAAACAGCATGGCCACAGCAAGCACCGGGGGACGCGCGGGGTGGTGGGTGGGACTCGCTGCTCCCGCTGCGTGGCGGCCCTCTAAACTTCAGGAAGGAACTGGCTGCAAGACCGGGAGGCCCGATGGGGAACTGAAAAGAGAGGGGCTTTTCCCTTCTTTCGGGTTGTGGGGTTTGGAATCCGCTCGGCTGATGGTCGGGCAAGTCCAAAGCTTCCAGCTGAACGTGGGAGCCGGGCTTGCGGAGACCAGGAGACGGAAACCGGGAACAAATCCTGAAATAGTTTTTTATGGGAAATCGCCTCTAGCGTTTCCACGGTCAGATAAAGGGGGAGCCGTTGTTAGACTTGAGCGTGGAAGTGGCAGGGTGGCTGTGCCGCGCTAGCTGAAGCACACCTTCTCACGAAAAGTACCGCTCAAGGCAGCGTGTGTCAGCTAACAATTTAGCTTAAAACCAGTGGTGGGATTCAGCCGGATCGCACCGCTTTGGTACAACCGGTAGCTAATTCCCGGGCAGAGCTGGAATGCCGCCGCGTTTAAGTGCCTGCTTCCCCTCCGGTGGGCTTGGGCAGCTGCTGGAAAGGGACAGGCCCGTTTCAGCGCCTGGCGCCCAGATGCCCTCGCTTCCCACACGCGCTTCTTTACCTACTTGATTTCCAGGTCCGTCGCGTTTCTCGCCGCCGAGTGCAGGGAAAGGAAAGTTTGTGGGACTAAAAAAAATAAAGTTCAATCAATCAATTCCAACTTGTGTGGGGGTGGGGGGGAGATCTCGCGAAGTTGGAATTGATCGATTGCGCTTTTTCTTTTTTTAGTCCCACAAACTTTTCTTTCCCTACACACAAGGGCGAGAAACACGATGGAGAAACGGGACGGAGCTGGAAATCAGGTAGGCAAAGAAATGTTTGGGGGAAGCGGGGACATCTGGGCGCTGGGTGCGAGGGAAGGAGGGGGCCACTTTCCCTTTTTCTTCTCCCTGCTCCTCCTCCTTCCCTCCGTTGAGTGTGTGTGTGTAATATAACAACCGGTTCATCCAGGGTCAGAACGGTTGCAGGAATTGGGTTTGTCTACTCTAGTGGAAAGAAGGACTAAGGGAAACATGATAGTCTTCCAATATTCGAGGGGCTGCCACAAAGGAGAGGGAGTCAAGCTATTCTCCAAAGCCCCCGAGGGCAGGACAAGAAGCAATGGGTGGAAATCAATCAAGAAGAAAAGCAACCTAGAATTAAGGAGAAATGTTCTGACAGAGAGAACAATTAATCAAAGATGGTGGATAAAGCTGCAGGCAGTTGGCAAATTTGCCACCATGCATCTTTTTTAAGAAGAAAAATTGTGCCCATCCATCAATAGACCCTGTTTCTTGTTTATTTCTGGAACTGGTGGACAGTAAACTGCATTCTAGAATGTTTTTTGTTGCAATTAGTTGATTTTCCAAGGAAGGGTCCATATAAAAATGTGGTGGTTTATATGCACACCTCTGCTTTTGTCCTGGTTGCTCTCTATCCTTCCATACTTCCAGTTGTAGTGCCCTTCCCATGGCATGCATGCCCATCATCACATGTCCAATTTGGGGAGCGTTTACCCTGATGCAAGTGAATTTCTCTCTGATTTCTTTCCGTGGATCAACACATAGGTGGTCTGTGTAAACCAGATGGCTGCCTAGAAAAACCTGAGCAAATCTCTCTTTCCTCCACCTCTCTCTTTCTGCTGAGCTAAACAAGACAGCTTTGTCTGCAAGACTGCAACCCATAGGATTGATTTAGGATTAGAAATTTCTAATCCCCTGGATGAGGGCCTGGATGTTGGGGTGGAGCTTTGCTGTGCATGTGATTTTCTTGATACGTGGACAATATGATTTTTATGGGCTTCAGCCCAATTTTCTTTCAAATGGATTGTATAATTTGATTCTGTTTTATTTCCATTCCCCACTTAGGGTTCCATGGGTGTGGAGAAAGAGTGGGGGTGGGAGAGAGAGATAAAAAAGAAAGGAAAACAGAGACCAAGAGTGAGAAAGAGGAAAGAAAGAGGAAAAAGAGAGAGGGAGAGAGCTTTTAATAATATTTGGGGATCAGGATTGCAACTGCTCTTTTCAAAATGTGTTTCCTGACTATAGAATGCCACAGGAGCAAAAGGCCAGCTAGCAAGTCTCATAATATCATGGCTGGTTAACAGCCCCTTTCAAAATCTCTGCCTCCCCATGCAGGAACTTTGCTCAATTCTCCTGTCAAGCACTTGGCTTCCATCAGACTTGTGTGAAAGTGCAGCCCCGTGACTGTCCCTCTAGCATAATGCAGGGACAGATGGTGATGGCACCAAGGTCCAGGCTGCCAAAAGCCAAGGAATCCAGGTGCAAGCCAAGGCAACAGCCAGGGAATAATGCTGCGATGCCACTGGCATTCTCATGCATATAGGCAACTCTTTGGGGGCTGAAGAGAAGGCCTAGGCTAACCTGTGTTGTGTGTATGCGTGGGTGTGTTTATTCCTCCCAAACTCCCTCCCTCCTTCCCTCCTTGGTTCAGAACGAATGCAGATCTTCCACCAGGACTCTCCTTCTTCTGATTAGAAAGACAGAGATGATACCAATAAAAGAGAATATTTGTAGCTCAAGGAGAAGAGAAGTCCTTGATGCTCTCTGAGCTTGGTGGTTTTCTTGCAGATGTTTCATTATCCAAACTAGGTAGCACCATTATTGCTAGAAGGGAGTGGGGTTTGCAGGGAGGAGGAGGAGGAGAGGTGGGGGTGAGTGGGAGGAGAAGGACTGTGGGGTCCTTGGTGCTCTCTGAGTTTGGTGGTTTTCTTGCACTGCTGACGTTACCTAGTTGGATAATGAAATGTCTGCAAGAAAACCACGAGCTCAGAGTCCACCAAAGACAGAGATGGGAAAGCAATGGCATTTCTAAACCTCCAAGAAAAAGCTCAAAGGAAAGAAAGTGCTGAGAAAATCACACAATCCAAAGACCTTCAAACAGAAATAGGGGGGAGGAGAGAGACTTATTTTTTATGCATACAGAAAAGATGAACTTAGACAGGTTCAAAAAAAGACAATTCAAATTGCTTTCAATGCTCTTTAGTGTGTTGCAGTAATGGAATTTCTTAACAAAAACAAATGTTTCCAATATAATAGTTGAGCTGCAGGTTTCTGTTTAAAGCTTGTATGTATCTTGAAGAATTAAAGATAAAATATATTCTTCATTTCCCCCTTTTCTCTCTCCCATAATAAGATGGTGACACCATCCACAAAGACTTTTTGGAGAACCTCTCTAACTCTGAATTTCTACCCATTTTGTCTTGCCAGTTAGAAAATGAATGAGAGAGATAAACAGGCTTTTCCTGACCCAGGCACCAGTCTCATATATTGCTACAAGGATGAAGTGTGTCTCTGTCTTTTTAAATCTAGAAACCTTGAGACACGATGAAATTAACAAGGCTTGAACACTCTGAGCTGCAAGGTTCACCAGACCCTTCCCTAAAACGTTTTGCATCCTTCATTTTCTCCTGGTGGTGCTCTGGGGAAAATGGCCCTAGAAAAGCGATTTCAGGAGGCAGTGAATCGTGGATCATTTTTAGATCTGCACAATGACAAAGTTGAACCCTTTCCCAAAGGAGCTGGTCTCAGACCATGCATTTCAGTTTGGAGAAGACAAATGATGGAAGAGATAAAGGACAGCAGAGAAGCCAATGGAACCTGGGCAGTTGTAAACTCAAGGAAATTGGGTTTCCCCTACAGTCTAAAGGAAAGGCACCCTTGAAGGAGAAGCTGCTTCCGCCAATAGACAATAGTGAGGTGAAATTCCTCCTCCCTCCCTCCCTCCATTCCTTCTTTCCATCTTTCCCCTTCCTTCCTTCCTTCCTTCCTTCCATCCATCCCACTGCCTTCCCCCACCCTCCTTCCATTCCTTTCTTCCTTGCCTCCCCTCCCCTTCCCTCACTCATTCTCCTTCCCCCCTTCCTTCCTTCCATGCATTCATCTACCTTCCCCTCCCTCCCTTTCACCTTTCCTTTCTTTCTTCCTTCCCTCCTCATTTCTTCTGCCTCCCTCCCTCCCTCCCTTCCATCCATCCATCCATCTTCACCCCTACCTCCTTCCTTTCCCTCCTTCCTTCCCTCCCCCTCCCTTTTTCTCCTTCCTTCCTTCCTTCCTTCTTTCCTGACACTTTCACAATCTAAAGAGATTTTCACCTGTCTTACCACAGATATTGATATAACTCACTTATATATTTGAAGACATAAAATATCACCAACTCCAACCTTAGAAGCTGCCCTGTTTCTTCCCTTTCCTCCCACTTCACTTAATATTAATGCAGTCTCCAAATAAGAGCACAGAACTTAACTAAAAGAGGCCTATTTCCTTACAACCTTAGAAATACAAAAGGAAAAACCTTAGTTCAGGGGTGTCAAACTCAAGGCCCATGGGCCAAATCCGGCCCACGGGGTGCTTAGATCTGGCCTATGGGGCCGCTCTGGAAACAGCAAAGGACTGGCCCACAGTGCCTCTGTCAGTAAAAACAGAGCTTGGTGGGCCACACGCAGCCCTCCCAAGGTCCATTTTCACTGACAGAGGGTTGCAGGAGGCCAGTCGCGACTGAAAATGGAGCTCGGGAGCTGTTTTCATTGGGCCACCAGAGGTGCTCCCTCACACGAGTGATGTCAAGATGACCATGCCCACCCTGGCCCACTGAGGTCAACCACAACCCTGATGTGGACCTCAATGAAATTGAGTTTGACACCCCTGCCTTAGATTAAGAGTTGCTTGTATTTTTTATTCTATAACTGTACTAAAGAAAGTTGGGAGTCATTCTTTTTCTCTTTCTTACTCTTTTTTTCTCTGAACTTTTATTCTTTTCCTTTCCTGAACTTTTTTCTTTTCAGATTTCCTTTTTCTATTTGTTTACCTTTCAAGTTTGTAATTTTTGCTTTGCAAAGTCAATAAAGTTATTTTTAAAAAAATACAAAAGGAGGGAGGTGAATCATCCACATCTGAAAAACTAAATGTCTGAATCATCCCAAATGCAGACAGAAATTTAGGACAGGGCAGTATTAAGCAAATAAGTTTTCTCCTTCTTTAAAACCTTCAAGATGTTTGAAATTGAAAATAAGAAATGCCTCAGCTGGAATGCTACAACTGTTTATAATACTATTCATTTCCTTTCCTTTCTCCATCTTAAACTCCTGTCTTTGGTAATACATCCATTTCTCTCTCTTTTTTTTTCATCTCTCTCTCCTTTTCTCTCTCTCTCTCCTTTTCTTTCTTGCTCTCTCTCCTTTTCTCTCTCTCTCTGTTTTTCTTTCTTTTTCATCTTTCTCTCTCTCCTTCTCTCTCTCTTTCTTTTTTATTCTGCAAATCATAAATAACTGTTTCCTCCCATTGAAGCCTACATAACATTGTTGCTTGTACCTATTAAGGTTTTCAGAATGTCCCATTTTTCCCCTTACAATTGAGGGAGAATTTGGATGTGTCCTGAGCAAACCAGCCACATTAATCTGACTCCAGCCATGATTTAAAGTTGGATCAATCTCCCCTCTCCCTATTGGGAAGATTCCCGTTCCTTTTCTTACAGATTATTTTTTGCTCTGGAAGGACTGCAAAGGCCACAGGACCCCATAAATGTCAATCTCCCCATTGCAGGTCCACTGGCTGGATGGTGCATGAGAAGTTCAACACAATCAACTCAGCCAGCATTAATTTGACTCCTCGCATTTGCCTGACCCCTTAAATCATCTGGACAGAAGTGGCCATAAAAGCCTCTATGGAGGATTTTTTCCTTTGGCATAATTAAGTTTTCTACAGCATGGAATCCTTGAGAAATAAGTACACGTTGTTTTTGACATTTGTCTGGGAGGCTTTCGGCATAGCAATTAGACTGTCATGGAGGGGTCTTCTTCTCTTCTTGGATGGGAGGTTCCACCTTCATTTTCCTACTAACCATCAACATGGTTGTATCGTCCGGTCCTGTATTTATCCAAATTGATCGCGCATTTATAAACACAGACTGAATTGTGCTCAGTGCCCAATTTTCTCATCTTCTTCATAGAGGGTTGAACATTTTATGTGTTATCCTTTTTTCTTGAAGTGCCCAATTCCCCCCACCAGAACAAATTGCTGATCAAAAAGAATTTGGTGGGGTTTCATTTTCCTTCCTGCAAATAAGTGCCACCACACCAATATTAAGTGCATGTTAACACAAGTTGGGAGGGAAAAAATAGAGAAATTTTTGTGTCACCTGCAAAATTTTAGGGTTCATTTTCTACTTTCTAGCTTCTGAACTATTGCAGCTAGAAGGCAACAAAAAGGAGACACAAGAGGGATTTGGTTCTAGATTGTAGAGAAATTTTCTTCATCTGGAAAAGTCTATTTCTTATATTTTCCTCTACGAAGACTATAATTTATCCAGGTATGTAATTACTGACCCAACCATTGCAATGTTAAGTTTATCTCTGCTTCCTTCAGGTTTTGCGATCCATTGAAAAGCTCTATAGAGGAGACTCAAAATGCCAATCCAAGAGAAGATCAAAGCAAAGAAGGAAAATGGTGCCCAAAGCCAAGATGAGATGGTGAGTGATGTAAGAGGTATCAGAATGGAAGTTGCATTTGGATGGGGGGCAATTTCCATTGGGGTGGAGAAAAGCTTAGATCAAGGATGTCCAACCTTGGCAACTTCAAGACTTGTGGACTTCAACTCCCAGAATTCCCCAGCCAGTATTCTTGGAGTTGGAGTCCACTTCTCTTAAAGTTGCCAAGGTTGGACAACCCTGGTTTCGAGGAATAGATATCACAGTGTTCCTCTTCATGGACGAAATGAGTGAAGTTGCCTTCAAAAATTGAACAATTCACTTATCCGTGGAAAACAAATTAGTATGAAGTGCTCAAAAGAAGAAGGATGGTCAATTAAGATTAAGATTATGTGTGTACTGAACAATTCTATAGATGTTTACCTAAAAATCAACTGATATCTTCCTCCCCACTTACCACCACCACCACCACCCCAAAAAAGCAAAAGATGGGAAAGAAAGCAACAACCAAGGCCAAAGACAAAGGATGTAGGTTCTTTCTGGATTGAAAGAAATGCTCAGGATGTCCCTTCTTCACAAATCCTCTCAAAGCATAAAAGTTTTAGCTTCAGCCATCCCCTTCTCCTTCCATCTTTCATCTTCCCCAGCATCAGGATCTTCTCCAAGGAGTCCTCTCTTCGCATTCAATGGCTGAAGTATTTGAGGTCCAGCTTCAGTATCTGTCCTTCCAAAACACAGTTAGGGTTGATTTCTTTTAGGATTGACTGATTTAATCTCCTTGAAGTCCAAGGAATACTCAAAAGTCTTCTCCAATGCAAGGGTTTATTATCTGTAGCAAATTACAACTTCTATGCAATTTCCCAACATATAATTATATTGTTCCTAGAAGGAACCTGAAAGAAAGTGTGTGGTAGGTTAGAATATCAAGGCAGAATTTCAACTACAAAAAATAGTTTTGTAAAACAAAATACCATGGGAATATTCCATTACTAATAGCTTGGACTCTTTTTCATTAGGTACTGCCCAAGCTCCCTGTTCCCTCCCTCCAGCAAACATTAGATAGGTACCTTCAGTGCATAAAACATCTGGTGACTGAAGAACAATATAAGAAAACAAAGACTCTTGTGGAGAAGTTTGGGGCACCAGGAGGCCAGGGAGAATTCCTTCAGAAGAAACTTCTTGAAAGACATGAACAAATGGAGAATTGGGTATGTCTTCTGCCCTTAAACTTCAAATATGTTTCTCATAGAAGATGTGAAAAGAGCTAGAATCATACTGGGGTCTAAGCTTCTTTCTCCTTTATTCCCTCCTCCAAGGAATTGGTTGAGATGCTCTGATATCATCGAGGAATTATTAGTACAGACAAATGTTTATTTACAGACTTCCTTTTTTGAAGACAATGGGAAATTAACATGGGAGAGAAGAATTACTGTAGACCTGTAGTCATCACAGAACATTAATATTAAAATGGAGTCCTAGTTTGGGTAAGGCACCAGGTTAGAAAGCAAGAGATGGTGAGTTCTAGTCCCATGACGGTGGGACTAGTTAACTAGGTGGTGAGTTCTAGTTAAGCATGAAAGCCAGATGGATGACTTTGGCTGATCACTTTCTCTTAGCCCAACCCATATCACAGGGTGGTTGTTGTGGGAAAATAGGAAGAGGAAAGTGTATTGGAAATGTTCATCATGTTGAGTTATTTATGAAAAGAATGAAGGTGGGGCACAAATATTTTTTTAAAAATAGAAAGAAAAGGCATTTATGGTAAAAGATAATGTACCACCACCCCATCCCATCCCTCTCTCTCTTTGGTAGGTTTTGCAATACTGGCTAGATGACATGTATCTTAATAACCGATCAGCTCTTCCCATCAATTCTAGCCCAGGAATTATCTTTGCTTGCCAACAGTTCCAAGAAGCAGATGATCAACTGAGGTAAAGTATCTGAAGACTCACTGAAGACCACAAATATTCTGTTCCGGCTACATCTGTAGCACTGCAGACAGCTGGTCATTTGTATCCTTTTAGAGAGTGGTTGAGGCCACCTGGAGGTTTATCTGTGTCCTAAGGGTCAAATGCAAATGACCAGCTGTTTGCAAGGAATATAAACCCTTCCATTCCCCACCATCCTGTCAGAGCTGAAGAAACTTCTTGCATGAGAAGTGGAAAGTCTTCAAAAGAAAAAACAAGAAAGTCCAGTTGCCTCTAGAAAAAAAAACACCTTTGGGACATTCATAACCTGGATGGCCAAGAATCTCAATAGACAGAGAGAAGTTCTGTTCCAATCACTGTCTCAGGAATTGACCAGTGGTGGGTTGCCCCGGTTTGGACCGGTTTGCAAGAACCGGTAGTAAAACCGGCGGGAGGCTCCGGCCACTGACCCGGACATCATCAGGAAGTTTCTGCGCATGCGCAGAAGCTTCTGTGCATGTGCAGAAGCGTGCATTCCCATTGCAAACCGGTAGTAAAAGTAAGTAGAACCCACCCCTGTTGCTACCAGTTTGCACCGATTGGGTGAACCAGTAGCGGTGGCACAGAAGCACCGTGCGCAAGCATGCAAGCGTACACACGAGCGAACTGTTATCGACAGGATTTGGAACCCTCCCCTGGAATCGACCTCAATCAAAATGAACACCTTCATTCATGGGACACTGTGTTTAACTTTCAAGTCCCCTGCTCCTTCGTCTCTCTGTCTGATATCAACCTATCGGTTAAGCAACCTCTTTTTAATGTCATCTCAGCTACAGCCCAACCAGATTCCGGCATGCCCCACTGAATTTGAAAAGGGCGAACCATGTTAAGATTGTGCTTTGTCTTGCTTTAAATAAGCCTGTGTTGAAAATGAAAGCAGCTTTTTCTACCTTCACCCTGTTTTGGTTATTTTTCATATTCATTAGATAATTTATATCCCACCCTTCTGATTCCTTTTCCATTGTCTGCAGACATTAATCACAAGCAAGATCATAAAATCACAATGACACATAAACTAAAAGCAATAAAAATAGATAAACTACAGACAGCTCCAGCAGATAAAAACAACAAAAATGAGTAGTTGTTATATGTATGAATGTGTAAGTATATAAACACACACGCACACACACACACACACTGTCCTGCTTGTTGGAACAGATAAACAAATATCAAAAACAGAGATCTTATCGTATTTTCTACTAATGTTATAATATTCCAATCAATTAAAATACTGTATATACAAATCCTTCTAAGTGACTGGATTGTTCTCAAAGAGAGTGGATTAACTGTAAGAGGAGAATATTGTCTTTGATCATGTAGAAACCAGAGGCTCACATTTCTCAAGAAAAACATTTTCATGTCTCTGCCCTTACCTATAGATTTGAAAATTAAAATGATCTGGGAAGATAAATTGGACTGAAAATTACTTCTGCTACTTATGGCATATTTTCCCCCCAATAAAGTCACCTTGGACTCTCCTATCTACGAAAGGTCCATTTCTGTTTTGCTCGAGTGATACTACTGCCAGACAGTATTGAAGACTCAATCAAATTGCAATGTCTGAGCAACTAAAACATTTGCCTTTTGGATTATAGCTTGCTCAGAATTGTGGAATTAAGATAGAGGTACTTTGGTGAACGGTTGGGGTTTTAAGCTAGCCATTTTTAAAACCTGAAGTGGGATCAGTATGAAGCATTAATGGAAAAGAAGGTTATTTTAACAGGGCGCAAATAGTTTCTAGACATGTTCATATATTATGAGTATCATTATGGGACAATTTGGGTGAACAAATAATTTAGATAGAGTCTTCAGATATATAGCAGTGAAACTAGGGCTAGTTTTGCATGCTTTGATATTCTGAAATTACCATCTTTAAATCCAAATCCTTATATTTAATGACTGCCAATCCAATGATTAAGATATATTCCCATGATTTTGGAACAAAATTAAGTATTCATTAACCCAGTGATGCCAAGAAAACTTATATTTGATGGAGCTAAGGTGGAAACCAAAATAATTATCCAGAAATAAGTTCCATTGCTAACTTCCAGGTAAATAGAATTAGCATTTCAGTCTTAATATTATAAATTAAGCAACATGGCACAATATATAGAAGTAACATAAGAAGCTATTTTATAACTGATCTATCCAGATCAATATTAGACCTCAGAGTTTCTAGTACTTATTGACATATTTGGAAGGCAACAAGTTGAGGAAAAGATCTTTTTTTGTTTATGGGATCTACAGACAGGATTCTCTCTCAGATCTATCGAATCTATCTATCTATCTATCTATCTATCTATCTATCTATCTATCTCCCTCCCCTCGACCCTCTCATAATTTTTTCTGTATATTTTTCTGGCATGTCCTGGCCTTCCCTTAATTCTGTTCAATTAATATTGCCTAAGAATTCAAATGTTTAAATAAGTTGAGGTTCCAGTAAGAGACAGCTCCTAGTACTGTAAGAAGTTTGGCTTACCCACCCACCCCCAAAAAAGAAGATTGATCTTAGTATTTGGAAGAAGGAGGGAGGACAAGCACATTGTCTCTTTAAAGCACCCACTTCCCAGGTTTGCAGAGACCTTAAAAAATATGACTGCTTTAAGCAGTGGACTTAAATTTTAATAGTCAACTGTTTAAAGCTAAAACTGTTTATCCTATCCATGTAGTCACCTCAAATTAAAGGAGACTTTTCATTTAAAAATTTTCAAAGCGCCCTTTAAAAAATATTTTTAGATATATTTCTCCTTTTTTATTACAACAAGCCCTCCCTGAGTATAAGGTCAAATTTTTACTGGTCAAATTAAGTAGCATTTTCTAAATACAGAGGTAACGTAAAAATATTGAAATTCTGATTAAATGCCTTAAACGAAATTGTTCTGCTAATGTGATTATGTGCTCAATCTCATTTTACTTTGAATGCAATCCAAGAATTCCAATGCTCATGAAGTCTAAAAGCCTTATTTCTTACTTCGTCTGTCACAAGGCACAGAGACAACAGCTCTGCATATAACTTCCATTTACATCTGAGTTACATCTCAGACTCAGCTTTTCAATTAGCCTTCCCTGATTCTGATGTATGCTGGCTAAATCATATGATCTGCAAATATTATTGACGTGCACTGTAAAATTACAGAATGGCTGCACTGACCAGAAGCTCTTCTTTGGAATCTTTCAGAAATGTATTATCAATGCTGATTTGTCTGTAAACTAAATAGCTTCATTGTGGCAGCTATTTTTTTTTTCTGCTTTGCATCTCTGTTATTTGCACAGCTCCTGACCCAGAAAAGGCCTCTTAGCCTGCTGGAGCCCTATAGAGAAACCTTAAACAGGAGGAGGAAACAGAAAATGCTGCCCAGACACAATCTTGACCAGATATGAACTGCAATAAGACAATTGTAATTTTAAAAAAATTGTTCAGAGAAAAGCAGAGAATGCATCCAAAATATCAGTCTGGCCATTCCTGCACAGTACCATAAAGCATCAGTAGTTAAGGCTAGCCCAAATCAAAGGTGGCTTGAAACAAACAACCCATGATCCTCCCAAAGGTGTTTTTTCAGGAGCTAACTGGACTTTCTTGTTTTTTCTTTTGAAGACGTTTTGCTTCTCACCCAAGAAGCTTCTTCAGCTCTGATAGGATGATGGGGAATGGAAGGATTTATATTCCTTGGAGACAGCTGGTCATTTGATACTTTTAGAGGATCATTGAAGCACTTGGAGGTTTATCTGTGTCCTCAGAGTCACCTAAATAGTGCTCCTGGTTCCTGCAGTCTGCAATTTTTCCCCTGGAAATCCATTCCTACTCTCACACCATCCCAAATTGTATAGCTAAATTCTGTAGAGATCCTCAGTCATCCAGGTCGTGGTAGGTGGTTTTTCAGGAGGCAACTGGACTTTCTTGTTTTTTCTTTTGAAGACGTTTCACTTCTCATCCAAGAAGTTTCTTCAGCTCTGACAGGATGGTGGGGAATGGAAGGATTTATATTCCTTGCAGACAGCTGGTCATTTGCAGGGTCGTTGAAACATTTGGTGGTTTATCTGTGTCCTCATGTGTCATGGGACAACTATGACCTAGATGACTGAGAATCTCTACAGACTTTTAACCCATGATCCTGTTTGCCGGTCTTCAGGAAAAAAATAAGGAGAGATTAAAGATATCCTTTTGTGGGAAGAGTTTGTGAGGGAAAGAGAGGATTGGGAGCATTAAAATAGCTCTGTCCTGCTGCATTTTTGCTAAGCCACTGGTATCTCCTAGCTGGCCAATTTCAAAGAGTAATCCAATTTGAATAGGTTTAAGAAACTTATTAAAAGACTTCCTTAATATATTGTTAAAATAATGGATTTAGATTCAGAAGACCTAGGTTTGAGTTCACACACTATATCAGGGATCTAACCTACTTCGCAGAACAAATTAGCCGAGAATCTCATCCATTCCCTTTCAGAGGAGATTTTAAAATGGAAGTAATAAGTTTAATTAATACTATGGACATATATCAAGCTGCTCCTTGACTGTCAACTGGCAAAGGACCACCATGATAATTTGATGATGATGATGATGATGATGATGATGATGATGATGATATGTATATAATTTCTTGCTAAAGAAATCCATGGGGCTTATATATTTTGACTTTTAGGTTTGCAGCCAATCTCATTTCTGGAGTGATGGATTATAAAGCTCTCCTGGACAGGTAAGTCATTTGTCTCTTACAAATAGAATCCCTTCTTAAATGAGGGACAGAAGAAAAAGGGGGTTGAGATGAGTTCATGCAGCAATGAAGTCACCCTCTCGAAGTAAACCATGTTCTGAGGAGAATTGTAGGTGTAATTTAGATGTACCGCTTTTAGAGGCAAATCCCATAAATTGTGGACAATCCACAAGAATACATCTGACTTCAGTCCCAGACTCTGGAACTGATAGGAAAGAAAGTCTGAAGATTAGAAGAGCTGAAAAGCACAAAAAGTGTTTCTATGCACAGCACATTTTCTGAGCAGGAACAACATTGCTACATGACATACAATCCCAGGGCTGAAGGCCATCCTCCCAAGAACTCCAAAATTTTGGATGCTTCTTTTTTTTTAAGAGGTTGGGGAAAATTATAGAAGACACAATTGGAAGTATAATGACATTTTAGTTGAATGAAAATGAAAGAGAACTGAAAAGCAAAGAATGTTAATTTGCCTTTGTCTCTACCAAGGATGGTAGAAGGTGGAAGGATGGTTCCAGTGGTGATGTTCAAAAACCCAAGTGTGGTCCTCAGCAGTGGTGAAATGTAAAATTTGTTACTACTGGTTCTGTGGGCGTGGCTTGGGGGGACGGGTGGGCATGGCCAACTTTTTTTTTTTTTTACTTTTAAAAGCATTTCTTTCTACAACCTCTTCGGATTCTACAACCTTTCGGAAAAGAAAAAATGCTTTTAAAAGCCTCTGACGATCCCAGCTCAGCCGTGTGATCATCAGAGGCTTTTTTTTAATTTTTAAAAGCATTTTTTTCAGCCGAAGAGGTTGTAGAAAAAATGCTTTTAAAACAAACAAACAAAAAAGGTTCTGATGATCGCGCGGCTCAGCTGGGCGGGGGGGGGGGCACACAGGGATTTTTGCTACCGGTTCTCTGAACCACCCGCTGCCATCACTACCGGATCGGCAAGAAGCAGGAAAATCTATCAATGGACCCTTGATGGCATCCCAGTGGAACAGGTCCACAGATTTCAATATCTAGGTATCCTCTTTCAATCTAATACCAAGTGACCTGCGCAGGTTAAGTCTCTCTGTAATAAGGCTAAGATTTCCATCCATGCCCTCCTGCACTTTTTTCATACTGAGGGAGCTCATCACATCCCCTCAGCATTAAAAGTCTACAGGGCAAAGGTGATACCTGATATCACCTATGGCGCCTCCCTCTGGGTCCAATCCAACATTTCTTCTATTGAGTCTGTCCATAGCCAGTCCCTACACCGTCTGATGGGAGTCCCCCCCTGCGTAAGTAATGCCACAATTTGTTTGGAACTAGGTATATCCTCACTTGCTACAATCTTGTGGAAACGTGCAATTGGCTATTGTTGTCCCTGTGGACTAGACTCCCAGGCTATTACCTAGGCCAGTGATGGCTAACCTTTTTGCCATCGCGTGCCAAAAGCGGGGGGAGTGCAGGGGAGTCGCGCGTGTGCGTGCCCACACCCATAATGCAATGCACCCCATCCCCTAGAAAGCCTCGAGCCTGGGGAGGGCAAAAAATGGGCCTTACCCACCCCCACCCCCGGAGGCCCTCCGAAGGCCAGAAACAAACTGTTTCCCAGCTTCCAGTGGGCCCAGAAGGCCCGAAAATCAGCTGGCCAGCGTGCTTATGCACATTGCAGCTGAACTAGGGCAATGCTCGCGTGCCCACCAATATGGCTCCGCGTGCCACCTGTGGCACCCGTGCCATAGGTTCGCCATCACGGACCTAGGCCAATGCCTATGGCGGGACCCTTTTCTTAGTCCCTGGGCCCGTAATATCCATACAAAACTTTTGAAGATCGGGATCTCCCCCATTGAAGCTTTTATCCTAGGCCCTGATGCTGCCAAATCGTTGATCTTTCAACGGCTGGATGACATTGATAGACAACTAAATCTGGCACACGGATCGGGAACATGCTCACCATTTTCCCTTGGTATTGTTCCCTCATCTCACCCTCCGCCTTACCTCTCCGCGTTACACTGTATCAAACACAGGCTCACATTTATGAAGGCACGATTTAATGTGATCCCCTCAAATGTCCTCGACAGTAGGCTCTTGGGGTGGGGGTGGGGTAAAATCCATCTATTGTATATGTGACAGCCAATCCCCAGAATCCCTGTTCCATATTATATTCGTATGTCCCCACTATCGGGATATTTATTTTTTTTATTTATTTATTTTATTTAGATTTATATACCGCCCTTCTCCCCGAGGGGACTCAGGGCGGTGAACAGCCAAAAGTAAAAAACATACATACAAAATTTAAAAGCCAAATAAAACCAAATTAAACACTGGCCCCAACTATTAAAAGCCCAATTAAAATATTAAAACCCCAAATATTAAAATATTTAAATTTTAAAATTTTAAAATTATTTTTACCAAAAAAGGGGAGAAATTAGGCCAGGCCTGCCTGATGGAACAGAAAAGTTTTTAGCTCATGACGGAAGGCGTGAAGGTCCGGGATCATCCGTATCTGCGGGGGGAGTTCGTTCCAGATATAAGATCTGGATTCATCTCTCCTATTTCCCAGAGATTCCCTGGTTCACCTGATATGTCCAGCCTTTATTTCCTACTCCAGGATGCAGACCCCAATATAACTTTAAAGGTGGCAAAAAAATTACTACCAGATCAGGCAATCTGGTCTGAACCGGGAGCATTTCATCCCTGGTCCTTAGCCCTGAAAAAGTTGTGCATCCCAGAATTATATTTTGGCATCAAAAGGTAACCATTTCCAGTTTCTTGCAGGAAGGATTTATGAAATCTTGATGTCCTAACACTGAGTAGCATAACAAAACTAGACCTGTGTGGGATGGAATTTAAGATGTTGTTATGAATAGATATGATTATTTGCCAAAACACAAAAGCTTTGTATACTCATTCCATTGCCAGCCAGTGTATCTTTCTTAACATTGTTGAACCAGGCTGCATGTGCTATGTCTTTGCTGAGCGACCCTCTTGTGTTAGATCACACTTTAGCTCAACAATGCACTCACTTGCATTCCTGCTTCAGATCTGTTCAATAAATCTTCTTCAGTCCACACTATGATATAGGCTATTATCCAATTCAAATGACCAGAACTATTTGAAAATTGAATCACCTCCATAAAATAGGATTTGATGTGATTTGAAAGGTTAGATTGGGTTGATTTAATTTGTTGAAACAGTCTGGGGTAGGAACCGCTTTTACGTGTGCTCAAAATCCTTTTAAATTGTTGAATTTATTCAAATGCATCTTGGGTGATTCAACAGTGGGATTCAACAATTTGATTTGAGAGATTCTATCAAATATTATTCTAATTGAAACTCTGGGAAAAAAACCTTTGTTCCAGAGGAAGCAGTGATAGGATATGTTGCCAAACAATTTATCAATTCTGCTGTTTCCACCTAGTTTACCATAACGTCTTTTACGGTCTCCAGAGAACATTGCTTACAAAACATTATAATTATGAATTTTTCTACTGTCCTTAAAATGAGACATTAATATGATACCATAATTCAATTTTAGCATGTCAAGCTTCTCCCAAATTGTAGGCAATTAGGCATTACATTGGCCTAGCAGTTTTGCCTGCCCTTTAGAAAGGACTAAGTCCATCTAACATCTTCTTTGTCTCACCACAAAAAAATTACACTCCTCTCTGGCAGAAGGACCTCTGCCATGCATGGCAACATTCTCATATTTTTCAGTTTGAGATTTCAAAGTCCAGCAGAGCATTACATGACAGGGAGAAGTAGACATCTTTGGTCCTTATTATTGACTATTACTGTGTTTTCTCATGAATGGTAATATAGTTGGAACGTGGACATGTTAAGAATGATGGTTTTTCGGAGGCTTTCGAAGTCATGTCACAGTGGAGCAGGGAGATGGGGCTCTGTTATTCCCACCCGATTTCTCCTGTCTGGTGGCCCCCATGGGTATTGTTAACCCTGGAGGGGTTAGGAAAGGTAGAGGGGAAGCCCCGAAGACTGCGTGGAGAAACGCAATCTCCCACTAGAGTGAAGGGAAACCAGGGGTGAAATGCTCCTGGTTTGGACCGGATCGCCCAATCCAGTAGCGATGGCGGCAGGTGGTTCAGAGAACCATCAGAGGCTTTTAAAAGCATTTTTTTACAACTTTTTCGGCCAAAGAGGTTGTAGAAAAAACGGTTTTAAAAGAAAAAAAAAAGCCTCTGACAATCAGGCAACTCAATATAGTTGAGATATTGAGTAAATATCTCAACTATAATGGGAAATGGAGACCTAACAGATAAAGTCATCATAAACAAGGGGGTTAGGCAAGGATGCCCTCTTATTTATTCTTATTTATTCTCTCGCTAGAAGTTATATTGATTCAGGCCAGGGATAATCAGAAAATAAAAGAATTAAAAATTTTAAAAAGAAGAGTACAAAACACAGGCATTTGCAGACGATATGGCTTTCATAACAGAGGATCCTCTTGAAATGGGAGAATTACTAATACAGGAAATAGAGAAATTTGGTATGGTCGTGGGTTTAAAAATAAATAAAAACAAAATGAAGATAACAAAACATCTCACACAAGGCCAAAATAAGGAATTAGAGAGGATATTGGAAATTCAAGTAGTGAAAAAAAGTAAAGTATCTTGGCATTTGGTTAACAGCAAAAATTTCCTCTATAAAAGAAGATAACTATTTAAAATTACTACAACAAATTCGAAAGGATTTAGAAAATTGGGCGAAGCTACAATTATCTTTGGAAGAGCGGCGACCATAAAAATGAACATCTTACCAAAATTTTTATACTTATTCCAAATGATACCCATAAAACTAGGGAAATTTTTTTTTTTTGAAGAATTGAACAAAATAACTCTAAAATTCATTTGGCTGGGGAAAAGACCTAGAATTAAATTAAAAGTCCTACAAGATTATAGAATTAAAGGAGGCTTCGCCCTTCCAGATTGGGAACCCTACTACCAGGCGGCAGCTGTAACATGGCTCAAGGAGTGAATAAATTTAAAAAATAGAAGAATACTAACGATAGAGGAACATGATCTTCAGCGGGGCTGGTACGCCTTCATTTGGGAAGGAAAGAACAGAGCTCACAAATATTTCCAGAGACATCAGGTGAGAGATGACCTATTAGAGATTTGGATGAAAATTAAAAGAAATTTCTACACAAAAATCCCCAGATGGATATCAACAATGGAAGCAATGATCTATCCCAATTTAATTGATTTAAAAAGAATAGTAACTTATAAAGAGCTTCTAGATGGGCAAGGGAGACTTATATCTAATCAGGAATTAACATCACAGGGAATTAAAATAGATTGATGGCCCTACCTACAGATTCAAACAAGATATAAAAAAGATTCAGAACAATTTGGGTTTCAAATCAAGCAACAAGAAATGGATAAAATACTAACAGATGAAAAAATGATTACCAAAACGTATAACTGCCTCCTCAAATTTAAAATGGAGGAGGAAACTGTGAAAGAAATAATGTTAATTTGGGTGAAAATTTTTGGGTATAATATAGAATTGGAGCATTGGGAAAAATTATGGGGGGAAATTATAAAATGACGATGTTGGCCGCATACAAGGAAAATATCTACAAAATGTTTTATAGATGGCATTTACCCCTGGCGAGATTGACCAAGATGTCTCCAAATAACCCACCAAATTGTTGGAAATGTAACCATCAACAAGAGACATACTACCACATGTGGTGGACATGTCCCAAAGCGAGAGATTATTGGTTAAAAATTAAAAAGTAGTTGGAGGAAATTATTGAACTAAAAATTGACATGAAACCAAAGTTATTTCTTCTGGATATTATAAAAGGAAAGATGAATGAAGAAACTCAATACCTTATGCTTCATATAATTACGGCAGCCAGAATATCATTTGCCCAAAATTGGAAACAACAACACACTCCATCAAACACAATGATTATAAAAAAGGTGCTAGAATGCACAGAAATGAATAAATTAACAATGGAATTAAGGGACAGAGAGGAAACATGAGACATGAAATAGGGGGTATAACTGGCTGGAAAAGAAATCTAAAATCAATGTATAGTGAATGTTAAGAGAAGATAATATAACAAAAACATATATATTTAGAGTGCAGTAGATATGTATATATTGTATATATTAGATAAATAAATATTTAAGAAATAAGAATGTATATGTACACAGTAAACCGAAAGATATGATGAATTTAAGAAAAAATTCCAATAACGGAAAGTGTAACTGATTTTAAAAGTGAAAAATGTTGAATAAAAATTATTTTAAAAAATAAAAAAATAAAAAGCAACATGTTAACCTATTGGAATATCCCAAAATTAGGAAATTGTACATGTCACTAGCACATCAAAAGAAAAGAGGGGTAGCATTATATGTTAGAGATTCGTTAAAAACTAAACAAGTACAGGCAAATGAAGGGAGAATACTAATGATGGAGATACTAATAAACCAGAAACAAACCCTCTTGATTGCAAAATACGCTCAAAATAATAAGCAGGAAGAGTTTTACAAAAGACTTCATAAAAAGATAACTGAAGTGGACTATGAAAACATATGCAAAATAGGGAATTTCAATGCACTTGTGGACATTAAAAACGATTATAGAAGCAGCAAAAGAATAAAAAAACAAGAACACTTCCAAAAACCTTCTCGAAATGACACAAAAAATAGGCGTGCAGGATGTATGGGGAGCACTAAACACAAAGGTAAATCAATATACATTCTGCTCAAACAGACATCAATTGTGCTCGAGAATAGACCTGGTGTGGATGACCTCAGGAATGAGAACAGATGTCCAAGAGGTAGAGATAGCAGTGAACATACGGGCAGATCATAATCCCATAAAAGTTATATGGAAGGGATAAAAGAAGAAACTGAGATGGACAATGAATCGAACTATCCTAAAAGTCAAGGAGCTCATACGAATGATGGAAAAAGAAATGGAATTTTTCCTTAAAGAAAATAGAAAAGAAGAAACATTACTGCAAAATGTCTGGAATATGGCAAAAGCATACATGTGAGGACTAGTGATAACATACATAACAAGAAGAAGCAAGAAAAAGAAACAACAGCAAAACATATTATAAGATGAGCTTAAAAGACTACAGATAAAACTGCAGAAGGACCCGCAAAAAAACAAGAGAAAAGAGAAAAGACAGATTTCCGGCAGAACTTTACAAAAGCTTACAAGAGGTACTAGGACCGTTATTACTGGAGGTCTACAATGAAGTGTTATCAAAGGCCAAACTCCCCAAACTTGGGGACAGAAGCATACATCACATTAATACCAAAGGAAGACAGGGATCCTCAACAGATAAAAAACTACAGACCAATATCACTACTTAATGTAAATTATAAAATATTTGCCTCTATAATTTCAGAAAGATTAAAAAGATTTTTAAACGAATTCATACATCCCGACCAGAATGGTTTTCTACCTAAAAGACAATTAAAAAATAACATGAGGATTATTATGAACGTATTGGAATACTATGAAGTCCACTCTGAAAAACAGGTAGCATTGATCTTTCTGGATGCACAAAAAGCTTTCAATAACATGAACTGGCAGTTTATGACGTCACAGTTAAAAAACATGAACTTCGGTGAAAACTTTGTGAAGATGATCCAAGCAATATATTCCAATCAAACGGTGAAAGTGATAGTAAATGGAGAAATAACAGAAAAATTTGACATAAACAAGGGTAAAAGACAAGAATGTCCACTATCTCCTCTTTTATTCATACTAACCCTAGAGGTCTTATTCAGACAGACCAGACAAGACCCAGAAATAAAAGGTTTGAAGATAAAAAAAATGTTCTGCCCCAGCTACGGATCCCAAAGAACACAGCACACACAAAGTTCGTTCAAACCTTAGTTTACTAAATATACTAATCTTTTACAACAATGGCTGTTAATTAATTGCATTAACAACCACCAAGAATTCAAAGAATAAGAACTGAAAGCTTACTATGGTTGGCAGAATGCCCAGAAGCAATTTGCAGGAGGCTGATAAAATAAGCAAGACAAGACACGAAGGTATGTGAACGAAGTTGTTCCCTGAAAATTGCTTCAGTCGGCGTTCCTCGTTAAATAAGCTAAGGGAGTGGCCAATTAGCCCCAAGCCACTCCTGCCTTTTGGCAGCTCTGCTCACCTGTGCATTGAGAAAAGGCTCCTCCTCTTTATCCTCTTCACTTAAGGGAGCTTCTGGAGGTTCTGAAGGCCCTGGCTGAATCCTCGCCTCTGGCATCACATCTTCTCCAGCTTCCTCATTGTCTGACTCAAGTGCAGCACCACACCAGCCTCCTCACTGTCTGAATCAGCTACTAGCTGCACAGGTTGCGTACGGGCCACAACAAAAAAGAACAATACAAAGTACAAGCTTTTGCAGACGACCTAGTATTTATTTTGGAGGAACCCCTAGAAACAGGACCCAAATTAATAAAGAAAATAGAAGAGTTCGGTGCAGTGGCAGGACTTAAAATAAACAAGGAAAAGACCAAGATATTGGCAAAGAACCTTACAAATAAACAGAAAATCATATTGACAGAAACATTGGACATGCAGATAACTAAAAATGTTAAATACCTAGGAATTTGGCTAACAACAAGATCTACATCCATTAAAGAAGACAGCTATACTAAATTAATACAGCAAATAAAGACAGATCTGGACAAATGGAAAAATTTACACTTGTCATTGGTTAGAAGGATAGCCACAATAAAAATGACTATTCTACCAAAATTGTTATTTTTGTTTCAAGTAATTCCAATAAAATTAGAGATTTTTTTTTTAATATTTAAATAGACTGATGTTAAAGTTCATCTGGCAAGGCAAAAAACCAAGAATCAAATTGAAAATGTTACAAGATACCAAAAACAAAGGAGGATTTGGACTACCGAACTGGGAGCTGTATTATCAGACCTCAGTGCTCACATGGGTGAAGGAGTGGATAAATTTGAAGAACAAAAGAATATTGACGATAGAAGGGCATGATTTACAATTGGGGTGACATGCATTTGTATGGTACGGGAAAAGTAAACCATGTAGTTACTTCCAAAGGTACTAAATCAGAAATGCTCTGTTGTCATTATGGGGAAAAAAATCAAACAAAATCACTATATGAGTGATTCCAAGGCACCAAGAGCCTTGGTGGTGCAGCAGATTAAAGTACTGTTAAGTAACACCAGCTGCCTGCAATTACTGCAAGTTCAAATCTCACCAGGCTCAAGGCTGACTCAGCCTTCCATCCTTTCGAGGTAGGTAAAATGAGGACCTGGATTGTAAAGGCAATAAACTGACTTTGTATAAAAAAGAACACTGCTTGGGGGGGCCGAAAGCCCTACTAAGCAGGTATATACAAAAATATGAAGGCTATTGCTTAACGCATTGTAAGCCGCCCTGAGTCTCCGGAGAAGGGCGGCATATAAATCAAACCAATAAATACATAAAAAATAAATAAATATGAAAATACCAGTCTGGCTAGCTATGATGGAGGCATTAATATACCCTAATGTTTTAGATCTGGATAAAATTGTAAGGTACAAAGATATACTAAACGAACAAGGGGATTTAAAATCAAAAGAGGTACTAAAAAATCAGGGAATTGATTTGGACTGGTGGCCACATATTCAAATACAAACGAGACATAAGAAAGATACAGAGATGTATGGATTTTATAAGGAACCCCAAGAATTGAAAAAGATACTGTTAGGGACAAATGAAAAATTAATAAATATTTTTCGATCAATTGAATAGAATAATAGGTAAATCTATTTGGTTGGGGGGGGAAGCCTGAATAAAATGCAAACTTCTTCAGGACTCCAGAACCAAAGGAGGCTTCGGCCTACCCGATTGGGAAGTATATTATCAAGCAGCGGCAATAATATGGCTAAAAGATTGGGTTGAACTAAGAAACAAGAGAGTAGTAACATTGGAAGGCCAAGATCTTCAATTGGGATGGCACACATTTTTATGGGAAGGAAAAAACAAGACCCACACATACTTCCAGAGACATCTAGTGCGAAATGCTTTATTAAATATTTGGGACAATATAAGGAAAAATCACTATATGAAAGCTCCAGTTTGGATTTCAATAATGGAAGCCATAATCTATCCCAATGTGTTGGACATAAACAAAGTAGTGAGATACTCCAAACTTTTAGATGAATCAGGAAACTTAAAATCAGAACAGGACTTAAGAAATCAGAGGATAAAAATTGATTGGTGGCCATACCTGCAAATTATTACAAAATACAAAAAAGACCGGGAACAATATGGTATGTATATAGAATAATTGGAACTTGATAAGATATTATTAGGAACGGGGGAAATGATTACAAAAATGTATAATTTTTTGTTAAAATTCAAAATGGAAGAAGAAACAGTGAAAGAGACAATGATTAGTTGGGTGAGAAATTTTGATCATAATATTCAATTAGAGCAATGGGATAGATTGTGCGAGAGAAACTACAAACTAACAATGTCAACTGCTTACAAGGAGAACTTCTATAAAATGTTTTATCGATGGCATCTGCCACCAGCGAGATTGGCCAAGATGTTCTTGAACAGGTCCCCGGAATGCTAGAAGTGTGGTCATAAACAAGGAACGTTCTACCACATGTGATGGACCTGCCCTAAAATACAAAAATACTGGTGTAAGATAAGAAAGTGGCTGGAGGGGATAATAGAACAGAAAATAGAGATGAAGCTGGAACTTTTTCTCTTGGGCATTCTTGAAGGGAAAATGGAGAAAAACTACAGTATATAATAATACACATATTAACTTCAAGTAGAATTTTCCTACACAGAACTGGAAACAACCACATATTCCTCCAGACCAAATTATAATTTTAAAAATCTATGATTGTGCAGAAATGAACAGATTGTCCATGGAAATGAAGGAGAGGGAAGAAACCAAGTACTATTAAATTTGGAACAGATGGTATTCCTGGTTTGAGAGGGAAAAAAATAAGAGATTACTTGTTAAATATAATATGTAGAAGGTAAAATTGTGGAAGAAATATAGGATATGAAATTGATTTACGAATAGAAATAATTGTAAATATAAATAAGGATATAATTTAAGATAGAGATATATAGAATTAGAAATTTTGTAAATACAGTATGTATGTTATGATAGAGATACCAATATAGAAAAGCTGTTATTTTTGTTATGTTGTTTTTCTGTTTTTTCATTTTTTTCTTTTTGTGCTGTATTTTTGTATTGTGTTTTTAAATGTTGGAATTTCAATATTTTTTTTAAAGAAAAGTTAATAAAGAAAATTTATAATTACCTATTGAACTTTAAAATGGAAGAAGAATATGTAAAAGAAACCATGATAGCATGGGCAAAAACTATAGAATTAGATAATTGGCAAAAACTATGGGAAAGAAATTACAAATTAACAATGTCAACAGCATACAAAGAAAATCTGTACAAAATGTTTTATAGATGGCAATTGCCACCAGCGAGAATGGCAAAAATATTTCCAAACATGTCACCAGAATGTTGAAAATGTAAACAGGTACCAGAATCCTACTATCATATGTGGTGCACTTGTCCAACGGCAAAAGGATATTGGTCAAAGATAAAAAGGTGGTTAGAAGAGATAACAGCACAACAAATAGATCTAAAACCAGAACTATTCTTATTAGGTATACTGCCTGGGAAATACAATAAAAGAATCACATACTTAATGTTACATGTAATAACAGCAGCTAGAATCACATATACACAAAATTGGAAAAACGAAAGTATACCTGTAGACAAAAAGGTAATAAAATATTAGAATGTGGCAAATTGGACACGTTAATAATGGAATTTAAAGATAAAGAGGAATCTTGAGTATTACTCAACATGGGACTAATTGTACAAATGGTTAGACAACAGGTACAGAGATTAGTAACTTAATAATGAAAGCTCAACAAAATAGGAATAGATACAGTTGTATAGAATACTTTCTTTTTATCTCTCATGGTTCTAACTGATCTGATCAGATTTCTTTTCCTTCTTCCCTCACACACACACATTATGATTTGTCTCTTGTTCTGTTCCTCCAGCCATGCACTCCCTGTGGATTTTGCTCGTGGACAACTGTCCGGTCACCCCCTTTGTATGAAGCAATACTACGGACTCTTCTCTTCTTATCGTCTTCCGGGACATACCAAGGACACCCTCGTGTCCCACAAAAGCAGTATTATGCCTGAACCAGATCATATCATTGTTGCTTGTAACAATCAGGTGAGGGCGTCTGAATCCTACATTTTAAAAAAAAAATCTACCCCTCACCCACTTTCTTGAATTGATCAAGAATGTATACAAATTTGAGTTATGGGAGTTTTGCCTAGTCTGGGTGATCATTAGATGTATGAACTTCAGATTCCAGAATTCACCAATCAATGCAGCCAGTGCTGAGAATTTGGGGGATTGAAGTCCATATATCTGGAATTTTTTTAAAAATGCCTGTAAACAGGACCAACAGTGTCAGGTCCCATATGTTTCTATTGGGACCCTGGCATTCTGGTGGGAGGGGGAAGGATTGGAGGGATCTCTATCTGAAGCTTCTGTTTCTATTTACTGCTTGGAGAGATTGCTTTATAAGGTTTCTGTTTCTGTTTCCTGCATTGCTGTACAGTTTTGTTTGCACTTCTTTAAATTGCTGTTTTTTAAGTGGGAACATTTAGTTCCTGCCTAGATCTCTTGCTATCACAAGCCTTTCAATAAAAGCTCCATTAGGCAGGAAATGTGAACTGGTCAACCCGGAGAGTAACAGCCCTACCATGGGGACTGTGCACCCCATGTCTGCCCAGGGTAACAACCACAAAACCCAAGCAGATGAGGTCCTCAATGCCTGGATCAAGGACACCATTGCCTGAAGCACCGCTGCCAAGCCAAGGGGGTTCATCGCCGTTGGGAAGAAGGAAGGCTGGGGCAGCAGGACCAAGGATGTCACCCTCACCAGTGGGAGTCACTGACCCAGCTGGGAAGCAGGAGACAGAAGACCTTTACAAAGATGGCAAACTGGAAGAAGCCCCAGACTGGTCCAACCAAGGAAGCCCCGAGCCTCATGAGGGAGGCCATCCATGGCATGCAGATCCAGGGTGCCCTGGCTTGCACTGCGGGCAAGGTAGGAGTGGAAAAGGAGGGTACCGATGGACAAAAGGGATCCCCAACCCCAGGGGCATCCAGAGGGTTGTCACACTGGCTCTAGAAGGATCCACTGCACTTTGGATGGTGAGCCTCCATAACACAGATACACCAGAGCTCTGCAACTTCAACCACTTCATGACAGCCCTGAGACAGAGATTTGAGGATCCCCTAGTCAACTACAAGGCTAGAGATTGCATAAGGCACATCAGACAGGGGCACCATCCAGTCACTGAGTACATTGAAGAGTTTCGTGACCTGACTTGCCACATAGATTAGCCAGAGGAAATACTTATGAGTTGGTTCAAAGATGGCTTAAATGATTGCCTGTACAATGCCTGCATTGCCCATGGAGCCCCGGTTCGCCTGCATGGTTGGTGTGTCTTGGCTGAGGAAACTGAAATTAACCAAATTTGAAACCAGTACCATGCAAGCTACTTCTGGAAGATATTCCCACTGGAAGGGAGAAGAGACCAAACCTCTCTCTACCCCACTCCACTCAGCCACCTGCTTCAATTGCGGGAAGGAAGGCCACCGCGCAGCTGAGTGCTGTGCAAGGATGCCCACCCAGAAGGGAGAGAAGCAGGTCGGAGGGAAGCCCTCAAAGCCATCACTGTGTTCCAGAGATGTCACCCTAAAGACCTATGCGGTCGTTGAGTTCCCACTGGAATTGATTACAGTGCAAGGAACTCCGACCCCTCCGATCAGTCAGAGAGTGACTACAAAGACCCTTTGGTAAGTGGGGTGCACAAGAAGCCTAATTAGCCCGATTCTGGTTGGGGAACTGGTCATTCAACTAAGGCCACTAAAAACCCCAGTCTCATTCTGCCAACTTGATGGGTCCATTGCAGGTGGTGCCCTGGCCACATTTGCTACTGAACCACTCAAACTAATTATGGCAAATCACTCTGAAACTATTGCTTTCATTGTGACACCAGGGATCGACTGGCCCCTTGATCTGGGACTGACCTGGTTAAAGAAGTGGAACCCAAGGGTGGACTGGATGGAGAGGACACTCCAATTCCCTAATAATGAATAAATCTGGAACCCCACCAGACTGGAATATCGCAGAGTGAAGAGGTAGCTGTGACTGCAGTGAATGGCCCCTACTAGGTGTCCCCAGGGAATACCAAGATTTGATGAATGTTTTCAGCAAAGCAGCCTCAGATGAAATTCCACCCCAAAGGTCTACAGACTGTGCCATTGAGATTTTACCAGGGGCCAAACTACCTAACCCAAAACTTTATGCTATGACTCCCTGGGAACTGGATGAACTGCGGCAATTTATAAACAAAAAACTCAAGCATGGGTTCATCGAACTGGTGAGAAAGTCCTGTTCCAGAAGGATGGCTCATTACGCTTCTGTGTGGATTATAGAAATTTAAACGCTATTTGTAAGGAAAATCTCTATCCCCTATCCCTAATGAAGGATATGCTGGCCCACCTGGCGAAGGGAAGAACTTTTTCCAAACTAGACTTAAGGGAGGCCTATTACTGGATCAGGATCCAGGAGGGGGATGAATGGAAAACAGCATTTAATTGTCCGTTGGGATGTTTTCAGTTCAAGGTTTTGCCATTCTGGCTCCAAGGGGCTCCTGCCATTTTCATGCAGCTGATTAATGAGGTGCTGCATGAGCACTTGTATAAGGGAGTTTTTGTTTATCTTGATGATATATTGATTTATACTAAAACTAAGATGCAACATGTTAAATTGGTGTGGGAGGTTTTGAAGAAATTAAGGGCAGCTAAGTTGTTTGCCAAACTCTTCTAATGTGATTTTCTCCAAGATAAAATAGATTAACTAGGGTACAGAATCTCTCACCGGGGGTGGAAATGGACCCCACAAAAGTCAGAGCAGTCCTCGATTGGGAAACCCCCTGTACTCACAAACAATTGCAGAGCTTCTTGCGGTTCGCTAACTTTTATAAGCAGTTTATCCCTCTTTTGCCCAAATAGTGTTGCTGATTATGAATCTGTTAAAAACCAAGGAGGTAGATAAACCAAAACCTAGCCAACTACTGAATTGGACTATGGACTGCCAAGTGGCATTTGAAAAACTGAAAAAAAACTTTTTTTGGCCAAACCCGTGTTAAAACACCCAGACCCAGAGAAACCATTTGTAATCCAGACCAATGCCAGTGATGTGGAAATCAGTTCAGTTTTACTCCAGGAGAATGAAGAAGGCAAGTTATAACAATGTGCATACACCTACAGGAAGTTAACTGAAACTGAACAGAGATGGCAATATGGAGAAAGGAGGCTTTTGCAGTTAGGTGGGCACTCCTAACTTGGAGAAATTTCTTAGAAGGAAGCAAAATACCTTTCCAAGTATGGACCGACCCCAAGGACTTGGAAGCACTCAAAATGCCACGGAAAATGTCCCTAAAACCAGTCCAGTGGGCACAATACTTCCAATGCTTTAATTTCACTTTGAAGTATTTACCTGTTCTGACCTAGGCTTCCTGAGACAATAAAAAGCACACGATTAGTCCCAAAAACCCTCTTTTTATTTCAACGGCTGTGAATTCTGTTCATTCACAGCCCATAATGAGTCACAAATAGTTTGTAAAGAGTCTGACAGAAGTCTGCCACAGTCCTTTGGGATAAGGCTGATAAGCACGCACCTTTATCTCACTTGGCATGCTGCCAAAGACTTAATTGGCAATTACCTTTGCAAGGCCACGAGGAGCACAGAGTCAAAATGGAGCTTCAGAATTTAAACCGATCAGAACAAACAAAGTTGCTTCCTGCAAAGGCTCACATGCCTTTGCTCCTCCTTTATGTCTTATGGGAGGGACCAATCATCTCCAAGCCCCACTCCTGAGTCATCCCTTTTGTCTTAACTGTTCTTGCCTTCTGGCAACTCTGTGCATGCACATACTAGGAACAGGCTCCCCCTGTTCCTCTGCCTCACTGATGTCCAACTATGGAGGCTCCAGAGGCAGCACATAACTCCCAGATGGCCCTGGCCCCCTCTCTGCCTCCGATGCAGAGCCCTCATCTGAGCCTCCTCCAGACTCCAGGACTGGCCCATGTTTCTCCCCAACCTCCTCACTGTCCGACTCTGCTGCCAGATCCGCAGATGCCTTGTCCAGACTATCACAATACAACAGTGTAGTGGTGGGATTCAGCCAGTTTGCACCACTTTGGGAGAACCGGTTGTTAACTTTCTGAGTAGTTTGGCAAACTGGTTGTTGGAAGAAATCATTAGGTTGTTAAAGTACTTGAATCCCACCACTGCAACAGTGTTAAGGCGGAAGTAATTAAGCCCATGCTTCCAGCCCCCCAAAGGGCAAAGCGTGTGACAAAGCTAAAGTTGTCACATGCTCTCAGACAAAGAACCACCCCTCCACCTTAGAAAATACCACCACCACAGAATTCAAAAAGAACTTTGAAACAGATGACTGGTTTAGTGCCCATAGACATACTTGCATAATAAAAGAGGGATTACCTTAGGTGGGAAATAAGCTGTATGTCTCAGCTAGGGAAAAGCTGAAAGCTATGCAAACTTGTCATGACTCCAAATTAGCTGGTCACTTTGTAAAAACATTACATTTACTGAAACAGCAATTCATAGAAAGCTATGTAACAAGCTGCCCCATTTGTGCTGCCACTAAATGCAGGCAGGGAAAACCCCCCCGATTTACTGCAGCTGGTGGCGGACCCTTCAGCACCATGGAGAGAGATTTCCATGGATTTTATTGTAGAATTGCCTGAGGGTTCTGGAAACACAGTGATCTGGGTTGTCACAGACCTTTTCTCAAAGCAGGTTCACTTCATCCCATGCCAAAAGATCCTTACGGCCAAAACCTTGGCTAAGCTGTTTTTGGTCCACATATACTGCTTGCATGGGCCCCATGATGTTATTTCAGACAGAGGAGTCCAGTTCACATCTGGAAATTCTGGAAACCCTTTTTGGACCTACTCGGAACCAAACAGGTACTGTTCCAGAACTGAGTTTGTTTGTTCTGTGGCCCTGTTTGTTTGTGGATGATGACTAGAACTCATGGAACGAATGAACTCAGTTCTGGAACAGTACCTGCATTGTTTTATTAACTATCAGCAAGACAACTGGACCAAGCTATTGCCTTTTACAGAAGTGGCCTATAATAATGCAGTTCACCCTAGCACAGGTTTTACTCCTTTCAGAGTGGCCACAGGGCAATAATTTACTGCTATGCCTGAGTTACCCTTACATGAACCAGAAATCCCCACCTTGAAACAGTGGATCAGTCATTTGCAAACAATTTGGGCAAAGCCTTGGATGAAGCCAAGGCTGCCTATAAAGCATAAGCAGATAAGAAACAAATAGAACCTAGACTTTATAAAGTGGGGGACAAAGTTTACCTTTCCACCAAGTTTCTAAAATCTTTGAAGTAGTCTAAAATAGCTGGGCCCTAAATACATTGGGCCTTTCCCCATTGTTTGTATTAACCCTGTCATGGTGGAATTGCAAGTCCCTAAGTCATTACAGCAAGTCCACTCCATTTTTCATTGTAGCTTGCTGAAGCCTGAAGTCACCTCTGACCTTCATCTGGGTACTACCCCTGTTCCACCCCCTATTTTATTTTATTTATTTATTATTTTATTTTTTTATTTATATACTGCCCTACTCCCGAAGGACTCAGGGCGGTGAACAGCCAAAAGATAAAACACACAAAATACAAAATTTAAAAGACAACGTTATGATGATAGAGGGCGAACAACATTTTGAAATTCAAGAAATTCTAGACTCTAGGAAATTCTACGGAGCCACTTAGTACCTGGTGGCTTGGAAATGCCCTCCCATTTTCACATAATGAATGAGTTCACAAAAAACATGTGCATGTCCCTAAATTAATACATACAGTATATTTCATCAATTGTACCCTGACAAACCTTGCTGATTTTGTTTTCTTTGGCTCCCCTTCCCTCTTTTTCTTTTCTTTCTGGTGGACTTCCCATTTTTCTAGGGGGGGACAGCATGTCAAGTCCCATATGCTTCTATTGGGATGCTGGCATTCTGGTGGGAGAGGGAAGGATTGGAAGATCTCTATCTGAAGTTTCTGTTTCTATTTAATGCTTGGAAAGATATATATCTGAAGTTTTTGTTTCCTGCATTGCTGTACTGTGGGAGCGGTTTTGTTTGCACTGCTTTAAATTGCTGTTTTTTTAAGTGAGAACATTTAGTTCCTGCCTAGACCTCACAAGCCTTTCAATAAAAGCTCCTTTTGGAACAACTGCAGTTTCAAGAGTCCTGCTTTCTTGGGAAGATTGTAGAGGCAAGACCTTACAAACAGGTTGAGAAGAAATAAAAAAGGAAGTGAAAAGTTTGTTCCAAATGAATGCCTCCTTCTTCTCAGTTGACTTTTGGCCATCAAAGCAAAACTGAATATACTCTGGTGACTGGAGTCACAATTTGTTCTCAGGACCTGAGGACCTCACATACTGAGACTGAGGTTGGCAGATTTTCTGTGTTTCCTCTTTTTCCAGAGAAAGCTTCACTTTTTTTTCTTTTTTTAAGTTAGTAATTTTTAATTGTATTTACCAACCAACTTTTCTCAAAGTGTTTGAGACAGAGTAAGTGAGGAAAATAAGGTAGACATGACTGTGGGGTACATTGAACAGGTGTATCTCCACAACTACAATCCTACAAGGTAAAATTTATTGTGGTAAAGTGACTAAGCCAATCATTCAATGAGTGTGTGATCTAGTGAAGATTTCAGTCTGGGTCTCCTAATTTCAATTCCCCTAAACATTGGGTTTATTGTTAAACTTATTATTTACTGGTGAATCCACATCTCAGAAGAGTCAAAATGGCAGCCGTGATCATGTGATGAGAGCCTCACCCCTTTTTAAAAATGCACAACGTGTACAAACATAAATAAAAAGTGCTGAAGCTTTGTATGGTTGTAACCACCATTTTGACTTTTTTGACACCCCCACCCCACTGCCATTAGGTGCTCTTCTTGTAAAACAATGTCTTGGAATTGTCTCACCAGTCTAGTCTCACTGGTCTAGTTGGCCGATGTCTGGCACAAACACGCCTAGTTTAATTTTACTTTGGTCCTGTCTGAATGTGCTTTGTTAATGCTCAGAGGCTAGTGATGGGGCAGGGCAGATTGTGGATGGGTCAAGAAACCAAGCCAAGCAGGAAGGAGTTGTGAATGGCCTTCAGGAGGACATCAGCAAGGTAAGAATGGCCTTCAGGCAGAAGCAGTCATCCCTTGATTCAAAGATGAAACCATGCTCCTCTTTTCATTCCTGATTCTTTCTCCACAGTTTTTTGTTTTGGACGTGGTGATTAATTTCCAGCGTCTCAGTGAAGGAGACCTTTTCACTCAGTTACAGAAGATAGTTAAGATGTCGGAGAATGAGGAAGAGAGGCTACCTCCAATTGGTCTCCTGACCTCAGATGGAAGGCTGGAGTGGGCCACATCCAGGGCGATCCTCATGGAAGGTCAGTGAGAGCCACCTGGGAGTCCCACACACCCCATCATTCAGTTATTTGGCGGAGGTCCTCAACAGTGGTTATCCCCTTTCTAGCATTTTTCCATTCCCCTTTTCTTTTTCCCCTTGCCCTGGGGACTTCTTGCTCTGCCCATAGTCTCCTTGTCCAATAAGTCCATCTCACTTATTCCTTTTAACTTGTCAAGAAGTCTGGAAATCCTACAGAACGACACTTCAATCATTCTTAGCATGTAGCATATTTTAATTCTGGATCACATCTGAACCCAGATTAAAAGCATACCCAGATTTAATTTTGGGGACAATATCAAAACAGCCCAATTTCAATGGAGCATGCCCACCTATTATTTCTTCTTTAAGAAATATCCATTTAGGCCTCATTTCCACATTACAAAAACTGAAATGAAGTTGCTGAAAGTTCTACCATTCTGTGGGTTCAGATGGTCCTCCTACCCAAGTAGACCTATCTCATCCCAGACATGAGAGATCTCTGGTCCCATCTAAAAAGGCACTTTTTATTTTCATAAATTGTAATGCTCACATTTCCTATTGTTACTGGTGATAAGAAATTTGCACATGAAATTATTAGAGGTGGAAGAGACTTCAAGGCTTCCTTAGGCAAAGATTAGATTACCAGTAGAAGAGAATTTTGTAACACAGGGTTGAACTCTGGAGCCCTTGGTGGTGTCTGAGCTTGGTGGTTTTCTTTCAGACATTGACCCAGCTGGGTAACATCATCAGTGCTTGGGTGTGCAAATCCCATTCCCTTTTCACACTAATGATGTCACCTAGTTGGGTAATGAAACATTTGCAAGAAAACAACCAAGCTCAGAGAGCATCAAGGACCCCACAATGATTAGATTGTAAGACTATCTAATATCCAGTTTGAATGATTTGATTTCAGATGTCAGTCTCATAAAATGTGTACGACTACATGTCCACCCATAAGTCCATCAAGTTACCAAAGAGATCTGGTGCTTTTCAAATTCAGCAGATGAATTTGTAGAGGGGAGTCAATCAAATTGCTTTGAGAGCTAATCTCCTCCGAGCCTTGATGGGTAAAATCGCAAATGTTGTTCACCCTAAACTTCCACTGGCTTCATTCTGAAGTAACAAAATACTTCTCAGAGAATGAATGTACAAAGCATAACAAATGCACCTCCGAGCAAAAAATCAAGGAACAGTCTGCCATTATTCCAAGCAAATTGTTTTCTGCTCTAGATTCTACAAACCGAGACTCCCTTGATATGATTGAACGAAGCCTGTGCTTGGTCTGCCTCGATAGTCCAGCTGGAGAAGAGCTGAATGACACCAACAGGGCCTTGCAGCTTCTCCATGGTGGAGGTTATCCTAGAAATGGTGCCAATCGCTGGTATGATAAATCTACACAGGTAAGTCCCAACCAGCAGAGGGAAACAACACACACACACATTCCTGGCTGAATCGGGGGAGGCAATTAAGATTTTCTACAGATAGTCCTTGATTTACAACAGTGTGTTTAGTTACCATTCAAAATCACAATGGCATTGAAAAAAGTGACTTACAACCTTTTCTCACACTTATGACCATTGCATTATCCCCACGGTCACATTCTTTACATTTGGATGCTTGGCAACTGATTCGTATTTATGACAGCTGTAGTGTCCTGGGGTCACAGGATCCCCTTTTGCGACCTTCTGATAAGCAAAGTCAATGGGGACTGGGTTACTAATTTAACAACTGCAGTGATTCACTGAACAACAGTGGCAAGAAAAGTCATAAGAAGGGGCAAAATTCACTTAACAATTTTTTTTTAAATTTGATTTATATGCTGCCCTTCTCCGGAGACTCAGGGTGGCTTACCATGTGTTAAGCAATAGCCTTCATACTTTTGTATATTTATACAAAGTCAGCTTATCACCCCCATAAACTGGGTCCTCATTTTACCTACCTTAGAAAGGATGGAAGGCTGAGACAACCTTGAGCCTGGTGGGATTTGAACTTGCAGTAATTGCAGGCAGCAGATGTAAGTGGATGTTAATAACTGCCCTTAGTCTACTGAGCCACCAGAGCTCCTTTTCACTTAGCAACATAAATGTTGGGCTCAATTGAGGTCAGACCTCGAGGACTACCTGTGGTCTGGCTACAATGTGGGACTCTCAAAGAGCTCAAAAGAGCTTCCTATCCAGGCTTAAGAAGCTGAAAATGGATCTGGACCTTCTGGGTCCAAATCTGCCTTCTGCACTACGTCTGTCTTCAGCAAAGCCCACCTCTCTACCGCTATGGCATGACCAGGCTGACTGTCTTTGAAGGCCCTCCAAAGGCCTCCGCTTCCTTCACATAACGGTCTAGAAGTGATTGTTGGTTCGGACTTTGTCAAAATTTATCTAGCCTTCATTGGAAGCAGACTATACTAGGAGAGAAAAGAAAGAAAACATTGGAATGTATCCCAGGTTCTGTCTTCAACTTATCACTTGCTTCAAGTCCTCCAGCAATATGTAATTATGAAGACTGTTTTTCCCATCCTCTCACATCTTCACTTTCACATGGAATAGCAGAATAACAGAATTGGAAGGGACCTTGGAGGTCTTCTAATCCAACCCCCTGCTCAAGCGGGAAACCTTATACCATTCTGTACAAGTGGCTGTCCAACCTCTTCTTAAAAACATTCAGTTATAAACTTTCAGTGCCAACTTCTGGAGGCAAACTGTTCCACTGGTTAATTGTTCTCACTGTCAGGAAACTTCTCCTTAGTTCCAGGTTGCTTCTCTCCTTGATTAGTTTCCATCGATTGCTTCTTGTCCTGCCTTCAGGGGCTTTGGAGAATATAGGTTGATCCCCTATTCTTTGGCTCCTCAAATGATATAGGGCAGTGATGGCTAACCTTTTTGCTGTCGCGTGCCAAAAGCGGGAGGAGCATGGGGGGGTCGCGGGTGTGGGTGCCCACATCCATAATTCAATGCGCCCCGCTCTCCCGCGCATGCGCACGTGACCCCCCCACACTTTCCCCTGCTTTTGGCACAGGGGGCCTGGTAGGCCCATTTTCCCCCCTCCCCAAGCTTCAGAAGCTTTCTAGGAGCCTGGGGAGGGCAAAAACAGCCTTCCCCATCCCCCCTGTAGGCCTTCTGGAGGCCAGAAGCAGCCAGTTTCCCAACTTCCAGTGGGACCAGAAGGCCTGAAAATCAGTTGACTGGTGCGCACATGCGCACTGGAGCTGAGCTAGGGCAACATTCACGCGCCCACCAATATGGCTCCGCGTGCCATCTTTGGCACCCGTGCCATAGGTTCGCCATCACAGATATAGGGTCTCCTGCTTGAGCAGGGGATTTGGACTAGCAGATCTTCCACCTCTGTTATTCTGTGTGAAAGTGAAGATAAGAGAGAACACTTGGAAAGGAGGAGAATGTCTCCCTATTGAATATCTTCATAAGCATCATTCATCCTGACACGAAAGTCTGCTCTGAGTCAGGGTGCGTGAGGGTCGGCTCTTTGGCAAACAAACCTTTCAGCTGCTATAAGGTGTGTTGGCATTCTAGTGTCCACTGTAGGGGTTGACTTGGCTGTGGCTGTTGTGGACCCTTCCCCGCCTTCAACTGTTCGGTGATAGGCCAGGCAATTTTGGCAAAGGCAGGATGAATTGCCAGTAGAAGTTGGCGAACCCCAGGAAACTCTGCAGTTGCTTGCGGGTGCCTGGGGGTTGCCAATCTAGTACCGCTTTTACTTTTCCTGGATCCATCTCTACTCCCTCGCTCGACACTCAGTATCCCAAGATAGTCTAGGCGGGTCTTGTGGAACTCGCACTTTGACAGCTTTGTGTATAGTTTGGCTGCCAGGAGTTTCTTTAACACCTGGTGCACCAGCTTCACCTGTCAATTTAATTCAGGCTTGACACTGTTTTTTGAAAAAAATCAATGACATTTTTATGCCTTTACACTTCCTTTCAATGTTCTCTTAGGTGCTTTTTGATATTTCACATCATCCAACTATGTCAAGTTTAAGACCTTTGGATATTATTATACTGGGGAATTTAAATTGTTTCTGTGATATTTGGCCAATGCATAAAACAAACTCAGTCTCCAATTCTAATACTAGAATTGTATTGTATTGGTCTATTTCTTTAACTGGTATCTTAAAGGCAAAATGTACTGCATTCTTTTGAACTCAAAAGTCACTAAATCCACATTTCACTTCTGCCTTAATTAATGTCCCTGCTTAGTTTGTCGTAGGGCGAGACGGAGTCTGTGGAACAGTGTGTGAACACTCTCCATTTGATGGGATCATTCTTGTGCAGTGCATCGAACACTTGCTGAAGCACATGTAAGTTACCTTCAGCTACTGGAAAACGTGCAATGCACATGTTGAAGTGGAGTGCTTTAAAGGTGGTAACCAACACCTGGAAGACCGGAAGACCACTGGGAGCCAGTGCAGCTGGCGCAGGAGGGGTGTCATGTGGGCACAACGGGTTGCGCCCATAACCACCCGCGCGGCCGCATTCTGGACCAGTTGGAGCCTCTGAGTGCTCTTCAAGGGGAGCCCCATGTAGAGAGCATTACAGTAGTCCAGCCGGGAGGTGACAAGGGCATGAGTGACCATGCACAAGGCGTCCCGATCCAGAAAGGGCTGAAAATGGCGAATCAGGCGGACCTAATAGAAGGCCCCCCTGGCCACGGCCGTCATATGCTCTTCTAAAGACAGCCGTGCATCCAGGAGGACACCCAGATTGCGAGCCCTCTCTGTGGGGGGCAAAGATTCACCCCAATAGTCAGCGATGGCATCAGCTGACTATATCGGGACGCCGGAAGCCACAGCCACTCAGTCTTGGAAGGGTTGAGTCTGAGCGGCTGGTTCACAAAATCAAAGGTTTATTGGAGATAAAATGAAGAAAAATAAAAAGCAGTTGCAAGCGTGGCCTCAGTCGTTCCCAAATGGATTGAGTTCAAAGAGCGCAAGAAGCAGTTTTCAAGCTACACATTTTATACTCCTACACAATGCACGCCATGCCTAAGAATCCCTCCCAACTCCCCTTTATTCTCCTAAACCCGTGATGGCGAACCTATGGCACGGGTGCCACAGGTGGCACACGGAGCCATATCGGTGGGCACGCGAGCTCAGCTCTGGCACACATGCATACACCAGCCAGCTGATTTTCAGGCCTTCTGGGCCCACCAGAAGTCAGAAAACACACTGTTTCCGGCCTCCGGAGGGCCTCTAGGGGGGGTGGGGAAGGCCGTTTTTGCCCTCCCCAGGCTCCTAGAAAGGCTCTGCAGCCTGGGAAGAGCAAAAAAACGGGCCCACCATGCCATTGCGTGCCAAAAGCAGGGGGGGCAGGGCACATAGAATTATGGATGTGGGCACGCGTGCGTGTGACCCCACCTCGCTCCCCCTGCTTTTGGCACGCGATGGCAAAAAGGTTAGCCATCACTGTCCTAAACCATTCTCCAAGTTGTTTTATACTTTAAAGGTCATCTTGTCATTTCCTGCCTAACAACAATTATCTTATCATGTTTATTTTTAATTTTCACCTTGAGCAGATGTTCCTTTCTTACTGATGGTCTTGTCTAGGTTCCTGTCTCCAAGAGAGCTTTTAGCAAGTCTTAACACATTGTCTCTACTAATTACAATTTGTGGTCAGTTTGCAACAGTAAGAACATCATAGCCTTTTAATACATTAAACACTTTTATAAAAGAGTAACATTATTCATTTCACAGACACCAAGAGCTAAGCTCAACCTCTTATTTCAGACAGAAAAAAAATATTTCCTGTAATTTGTCAAACTCTGATTTTCAACTGTAGCTAAAACTAGTTCTGACTTGGAAGCAATAATATATGGAGCAGTCATTTAAGAGAGACTTTCCCTGAGTTGATTCAGAAGGGCAGGTCACAAAATTAATGAATCACCCAACCAACCATTGGACTCCTCTACTTCTCTATGAACAGGAAAGAAGGAGCAAAGAAACTGGTCAGAGCAGATTCAGTGAGTGAGCTTCCCGCTCCAAGGAGGCTACGGTGGAAATGTTCTCCAGAAATTCAGAATCACTTGGCTTCTTCTGCAGAAAAACTGGAAAGGTACAAGGAGTTCCCTAGGTGGTTCAACTTCATTCAGAGATATTAGGGCTGCAGGTTTTCAAGGATTAATCTGAGGAGCACAATAAATAGAATGTGGGTTCATTAACTGATTGGGGGGAGATACTGGTGGAGTAAAGAGCAAAAAGCAGAGTTGTTGCTGGTGGAAGAAAGTGCAAAAAAACATGTTATATTTGATTAAGGATATCCTGCCTGCCTGCCTTTCTCTCATCCCTTCCCCTGTTTCCTTCCTTCCTTCCTTCCTTCCTTCCTTCCTTCCTTCCTTCCTTTTTTTCTTTTTCTTTTTTTTTATTAAGCAAAAACATAAGACAAAAATACTTACAAACATATATACATAAAAATAATACAAACAAAAAAGAGAAACAAACTAACATTGTTTCAGCCTGTCGGCTGACTTCTAGAAAACTGTTGCATTGGTGGTTATTTTCTGTTTCACCTCTATTTCTCTATTGAAAATCTATTTTATGTGCTTACTTGTTTCTACTTTTTACATGTCCAAGGCTCGACTTTATACTCTATTTTTAAATTTTCTCTATGTGAGAATATCTATTACTTCTATATATCCTTCTATTAATCGTTCTAACTATTTATATATACAGTCATGTGGCCTTCCTCCTATGTGGTTGTCTATATTTCTTGGTTGGATTTTGCATAAGTATTATTTTATCAATCCTATCTTTCCCTCTAGCCAGGAGTACCATCTTTGCCAGACTGTGTAATAATCAGTGTCCTCTTTCTCTTGTAGCTCTTTTGTGAGTCTGTCCATTTCTGCACATTCTGTTATTTTTGCAATTATTTTTTCTTCTGTTGGTAATAGTTCTGATTTCCAGTTTTGAGCGTATACTATGCGTGCTGCTGTTAGGATATGAATAATAAGATATTTTATCTCTTTAGTCTGTTGTGGTGTGATCATTCCGAATAAAAACAATTCCGGTTTCATATCGATCTTCTGTTTCGTTATTTCTTCAATCATTATCTTGATTTCTTGCCAGTAATGTTGTGCTCTTCTACATGACCACCAGAGATGCCTTGCATTTCCAACACATTGGTGACACATTTGGAAACATTTTCGCCAGACGTGCCGATGGAAGGTGCCATCTGTAGAACATCTTGTAAAGGTTTTCTTTGTATGGTATCGACATTGTCAGTTTGAGATTTTCTGTCCATAATTTGTCCCAATTATCCAATTCTATGTTGTGGCCTATATTTTTTGCCCATGTTATCATATTTTCTTTCACCGTTTCCTCCTCCAATTTATAGTTTATTAAATATCTGTAAATTTTGGTTATCATTTTCTCCTCTGTACTTTTTAATATCTTGTCTAGTTCGTTTGGTTCGGTCTGAAATCCATATTGTGTCCGGTTTGCTATATATCTTGACTTTATTTTATTTTCTTAGATTTTATTTATATGCCGCCCTTCTCCGGAGGCTATTTGACGGTATGGCCACCAATCGATAACTATTCCCCAGCTTTCCAATTCTTGCCTCGTGTATAAGTCTCCTTCACTACTCAGTAAATCTTGGTAATTCCTCATTTTTCCTATTTCTATGGTGTTTGGATAGATTAAGGCTTCCATAGTCGACAACCAACGCAGGATCTTAGTGTAGTGTTGTTTTCTGATTTCTTGCCACGTTTTGTATAGTGAGCCTCTGATAATGTGCCGCTGGAAGTACCCGTGTTGCTTATCTATGCCTTCCCATAAGAAGGCGTGCCAGCCCCGACTCAGATCAAATCCCTCTAAGTATAACGTCCTCTTGTTTTTTAAGTCTATCCATTCCTTAATCCAATTTAACAATGATGCTTTATAGTATAACTCCCAGTCCGGTAAACCGAGGCCTCCTTTCTCACGGGCATCCTGTAAGCATTTTATTTTGATTCTGGCCTTCTCTCCTTGCCATATGTATTTCATTATTATCTTATTGAGATCTTTAAAGAAATCTTTTCCTGGGCCGATTGGTATCACTTGAAAGAGGTAAAGTAATCTCGGTAATATGTTCATTTTTACTTATGCTATTTTGCCCAGAAGTGACAACTGTAATTTGTTCCAAATTTCCAGATCCTTTTTAATTTGTTTCATCAATTTAATATAGTTATCCTCTCTAATCGTTGTTGCTTTGGTAGTGATCCAAATTCCCAAATATTTTACTTTCTTTGCAAATCTGTACTCCTAATTCTTCCAATTTTATCTCTTGTGTCTTAGTCAGATTTTTTGTCAAAACTTTAGTTTTTTGTCTGTTAATTTTAAGTCCCGCTACTTTGCCGTATTCTTCTATCTTCGCCAGTAATTTAGTTCCTGATATTTCTGGTTGTTCTACTATGAACACCATGTCATCGGCGAAGGCCTGTAATTTGTATTCCTCATTTCGTATCTGTAATCCCGTTATGTCCTCTTCCTTCCTTACCTCATTTAGTAAGGCTTCCAGCGATATTATGAACAGTAAGGGAGATAATGGGCACCCTTGCCTCACCCCTTTTTGTATGTCCAGTCTTTCAGTCATGTCCCTATTAATTGTGATTCTCACAGTCTGGGAGGAGTATATTTTCTTAATCATTTTTAAAAATTTGTTGCCAAAATCCATTAACTCTAATTGTGCTATGAGGAACTTCCAATTCAAATTGTTGAATGCCTTTTGCTCATCGAGAAAGATTAAGGCTACTTGTTTATCAATTTGTTGTTCATAATATTCTAGGATGTTTATGATTGTTCTCGTGTTATTTTTAATCTGCCTCCTTGGGACAAAGTCATTTTGATCAGAATGTACATAGTTGTGTATAATTGTTTTCAATCTTTGTGCTATGACTGTCATGAATAATTTATAATCGACATTTAATAGCAAAATCGGTCTGTAGTTCTTAACCTGGGTCTGGTCTGTGTCTTCTTTGGGGATGAGTGAAATGATAGTTTCGTCCCAAGATTTAGGAGTTTCTGCTTCTAGTAATGCGTCATTGAGGACTTGGAGGAGTATTTCATCTATCGCTGACTGGCAGTTTTTATAAAATTCAGTTGGAATTCCATCTGGGCCTGGTACCTTGTTGTTCTTCTGTTTCTTCTGGGTTTCTATCAACTCTGTCATCGTGATCGGTTTATTTAATGTGTCTCTATGTGTTTCCTTCAGTTTTGAGAGTTTTGCTTCGCTTAAGTATTCCATGATATTTCGATCTTGGATCTCCTCTTGTGAGTAAAGTTTTTGATAGAATTCTTTAACTATATGTTTTTTGTCTGGATTTGTGCTATATATTTGTCCCGTTTCATCTTGTAGTTGGTATATAGTTCTCTTCTCTCTCTCTTTTTTCAGTCTGTATGCTAACCAGCGACCTGTTTTGTTTGAAAATGTTTCTGTTTTGCCATTTTCATTTTCTGTGCGATTTCTGTTTGCATGATTAAATTCAGTTTATGTTTAGTAGGTTCAAATTTGCCTTTATTGTTTTATCATCAGGTTGTTTTGGTAACTGTGATTCATATATGTTAAGTTCTTCTAATAAGTTATTCCTTTTTAGTTGTTCGTCTTTATTTTTCTTTAGCTGTGTACGCTATGGTGAGGCCTCTTATGTAGGCTTTTGCAGTATCCCATAGATTCTGTAGCGAGGTCTATTCCTTTGTATTTAATTGAAAGAATATTTTGAGTTCCTTCTCGATCATCCGTATATATTCTTTATCTTTTATTATTCCAGTGTCCATCATCCACCTCTTTTGCTTGTGGTAACCTTTCCATATTATTTTTATAGGATTGTGATCAGCCCAGGTATTTAGTACAATTTTAATTTCTCGTATTTCCTTTCTAAGATCTGGTGTCACCCAGGCCATGTCAATCCTAGACCATGACTGGTGAGGGCTTGAGTAGTATGTGTATTGTTTAATTTGTTTATTGGCATCTCTCCAGCCATCGTATAAATGAATATCAAGTTTTTGTAATTTTGTAAATATGTATTTCCTTTTCATTGGTGAGTTGAGTCAGTTTATAGTGATCAAAATAATCTTTAATTCTCCTTCCATCTTTATTGGGTTTATCTATTTGTTATTTTCAACTTCGTTGTGTTTCTGGTAACTCTTTGTATCTTTTCCCTCATTCCCTCTCTCTCCATTCTTTCTTTCTCCATTCTCCTTTTATCTTCTTGATCTTTTTCTTCTCTTTCTATTCGCTGTGCCTCTTGCCTCCTGGGTTCTGTTTCTTCCCTCCTCTCCTGTTCTTCTTCACATGTAAAATGTTGTTCAAAGAAATCTTGAGCCTTCTCTAGAGTATCGATCCTATACTTCCTGTCCTCCCAGGAGATGGGTAGACCTTCTGGCATTAGCCAACAAAATTTTATTTTGAATTTATTTAACTGTGTGGTTAGAAAGTTGTAGTTTCTTCTTTGATCTCTTGTTCTTCTCGGTATTTGTTTGAGAGTTAAGATTTCTCTTCCCTTGTACATGGTTGTCTCCTCTCTCATTTTCCTGTAAATCTCTTCCTTTATAGATTTCTTTGTGAATTTTATATGAATTTCCTTAGGTAACGTATTGCGTCTTGTGTAATTCGTATGGATCCTGTATATTTCATCGATTCCAATTCATAGTTCTTCCTTGTCCCTCTGGGTTGCCTTTGCCAATATCTCAATCATTGTTTCCCCCATATCTTCATCTTTTTGCTCTTCCACATTTTGGAATCGTAAATAAAAAGATGCCTTCTCCATTTCAAGATAGGTTAATGCGTCTTCCGTTTCCTTGTCCTGTTCCATCCTTTCCATTCTGTTAGTTGTATATTCTATTGTTTCCTCCACTTTATGGATCCTCTGCTCATTTTCCACTATGTTTTGTTGAATTTGCTCTATCTTCTCATCTAAAATTTTAATATTGCCCTTTATTTCACCCACATCTAACCTCAGTTCCTCATGTTTTTTCCTGGTCTCCTCATGGTTGTGGACCATCATTTCCTGCATCTATTCATCCCTTCCTGGATCATTGCTAAAGCGGTGTGGATATTCTGCATATTAAGAATGGGGCTTGTCTTATCCTTTTCTGTCATTTCTGCTGGTTTTTGTTGGGCCAGGGAAGCCATGAGTATCATTTGGCTCGATGGCATCTTTTTGCTTGTTTTGGTTGTTGTTGCTGTGCTTGTGGTTGCCATTATTATTCCTTGTTTTATTGATTCCCAAAATTTCATATACTAATCAATAATTATAAGTCTATTTCCTAGACTTGCTTCCAAATTAATCTTTCACTTTTCAATATTCTTTCAATACTTTGCAATGTTTATGAGACAATGATGAGGGAAGTTAAAAAGGGAGGGACTGAGGGAAAAATATAGTATACTAATGTTCCATCAGTTAATTATCCAAAATATTAAATATTGAATATTCAAGTAATTTAACTCTTATACTATTAAATAAATAAGTATAAATTACTCTTATCTTCTAATATGACTAATGTAAATATATAACTATCATTTGCATAAATATAGTAAATATAGTGTAACCCAGTATATATCTTTTACCCTAAGTATATAAAGACAAACTAACAAACTAATAAGCTAATAAGTCACTTAATATGTATAAGGTTAGGTTATGCAATCATAAATCCAAAATAAATTTTCAGAGTAACGTGTAAATATATATATATATTATTTCTCAATCGCTAGTAACAGGTTATTTTAATTACAAGTCTATAACCCTTATAGATTTTCTTCTCTTAGGTCACTCTCTTCTTTAATTCATTTATTCTTGTCTCTTTTCCAGTTATTTATTTTAGATACTTAATGTCCCAAGTGCCTTTTAAGTTAAATGTCCACCTGTTCAACTCAATCCAAAGTCTGATGCTTCAGGAAAAAGAGAAATTCTATGCAGTAAATTAATTATTAAGTATCCAACTATAATCCAACATGGTTTCCTTTCACAAGTCTAAATATTGTCCAAATATTCCAGCTTTTCTTGTCCAAGTCTTTACGAACTGGAAAGAATAGGGAAAGCGATGATAATAAATCCAATACACTTCACGGTCACTCTTGCTCTTTTTTTTTGTATGTCCAGTACACATTAAGTATCCTCCGTGAGTTTCAAGTGTTGATGTATCAAAATATCTTGGTCCAGCTGTTCAAACATCTCCTAAGCCAATTGTCCAAGTGTTAGAGTAAGTGCTGAAAAATTCTGTGTCCAAATTATCCGGTAAATATTATAAATCCTAAACTCGCCACGTCCTCACTGTGTCGAATCAGTAAGGATTCACCGTCTTCTCTTCTTTAAGTGTCCAAATATCTAATGATCCTGTGTCAAATATTCTCCCAACTTTTTGAAACTTTCTCTTCTCTCAGGATCTTACTGTAAAAATTCTAAGTATTGTCCTAACGTTCACACTGCCAGCTTTCCTGTGGATTTCTTCAGTTTCACTGGCTGTCAAATTGTGCACTGTCACTTTTAAGATGGATTCCCCCTCCATTCCAGTTTTCCACTCACCGCTTCTCTCTCTATATCCTACTTGGAGGTTCCTTTCACCTGTCACCTTTCGACAATTTCAGAATTTAGAGATACCTTTTTAAATTCTTCTTTTGTTCTCCCCTCCTTTTTCCACCGATGCTTCTTTTACTATCTTCGCTTCCTTCTAAACAGCTGTCACCGTATTGGGCCAGCCGAAATGGCTGATTTTTCCTTGATCCAAGTTAAGGGGGTTTTCTTGAACCTTTGGGGGAGTTGCTGCCCTCCCTGAGGTCCTTGGAAGTTCCCCTTTCTTCTATCGACCTCTCCGGGGTCAATAGCGCCAAAATCAGAGCTCAGATCGAGAATGTTAGGGATTTCGAGAGAGGAGAGCCGTTCCTTCGTCCTTAACTCGCTGACGTCACCGCCAGAAGTCCCTTCCTTCCTTCTCTTTTTATCTGTAGTCATAATTCTATATTTTGTAACTCGGTATTAGCAAATGTAAGATAGGCACTATAGGAAAAAATATTTTTGTGGTGACGTCTCATCACAAATTTGCTTCCTCAGGCAGTGTCATGGTTTAAATCAATAGCTTCTCCATTTAAAACATCTGTTCTCTCTGGCTTGTCACTAAAAGGACTGAAGAGGAAAAACTCTTTTATGCTGTTGGATATTTCAGTTATGTTTTCTTTTCCGTTTGCTTATTTTACTATTCCTATTTTGCTTTTGCATTACAAGCACTTTGGGAAAAATCCCAGCCTTGAAAAATGGCAAAGAAATGTATTAAATGCCAGGACTGTGCACAACCTTTGAAGTAAGTCAAATGTCCTTCAGAAAACTCTGTTAAATATATAAATATCTGAAAAAACATCCATGCAAAGGAGCAGGGCTGAGCCCCTGCAGGATTCGGCCTGTCCTTCACCAGGGGGACATCCTGTGTATTATTGTCAGCATGTTCCTGTTGCATTAATAATAACTCCAAACAAGACAGGAAATAAACTAGATGTTAGTTTTTGCATTTTATGTAAACTTTTACCCTTTGTGGGTGCACAAGCTGTTCTCTCATTAGTGTGAGGAATAAGTCTAGAGCTCCAGAGTAGAGAGCGAACACTGTCATGGGACTAAAAGGAACTAATTTGAATACTAGAGCAGCTCATTTGAATTCAAGCCTTATCACTTTACATACGCTTGTGCTTCTGATTGTGAACCTGCTTCTCCTGAACTGCTTATTCCAGTGCTCAGAGGAAATGTATAGCTTCTTTAATTGCATTAAACAATACATTGGATGTCTGGGAACTGAGTTTAATGCCTGAATTTCAAGTTTTTTATGGACATAATGCTGCCAATGCTTTGGGCAGCTTGTCGGGAGAATCATTTTTATTTTTTAAAAAAGATGATGAGAACTTCTCACTTTTATTCCTCTTCTCCTTTTCTAGACTGGTGAAGAATCTGGATTTTGTTGCTTATAAGTTTGAAAACTATGGGAAAGAATTTATCAAAAAACAGAAGATGAGTCCAGATGCCTACATCCAAGTAGCACTCCAGTTGGCCTTTTACCGGTATGTGAAGGAAATATGTTGACCGCACAATCCAGGCCAAATTGCCTGCTGTGTCTTTCTCTCCATTAGTCTGTAAATCATCTGCAGCTTTCTCTATAGCTTCCCTTAATACCGCTTGTTTTGGCAAAGCTACACGTTACATAGGAGTGAGCAGCTGGGATGGGTATGGAACTGACAGCCTTTAACTAAATAGCATTCTAAATCCCAGGGAGAACATGGACCTTAGAATTGGTGTCCACACGTGGTTCAGAGGATGGGGTTATGTTTATTGATAAAGAACACAATGAAAGCAGATTAGAATCCAATGAATGATAAAGAAGCAGTACCAGGATAGCCTGCTATCCACTTTGTGGTCAAAAGTCCAGGCTATTCAAAGGTTCTCTGCCTGGAAAGAGAAAATTCAGAGCAGGCCACCAATCTTCTGCACCTTCAGGTAGAGTTATGGAGAAGATCCTGAGATGTTTGTTTCTTCTCTGAACTGTTGTCTGAAAATTCAAGGTATTTCTACCGTGTCTTCCCACAGGGGGTATTCAGAGGGATGGTTGAATTATCCTCCCATACAGAAACAAGTAAACAAATCCTTCCCAGTCCAGATTGTCTTCTGGATATTGTGGAGATAAGTTAAATGATTATTTTTCCATCTCACACTCAAGGTGTTCAGCACTGTGGTGAGAAGGAACTGAAGAAGGTAATACAACATTTCCAGGGTCCAACCAAAGTATAAGCTGATCCTAGGAATCTTTTTGGGAAGACCCACTTTATAGAGCTCTGTAACCCTGTGACTATGCCATGAGATGACATTTGATGATGCTGTAGCCACACAAATTCCCCCACTTACACAGTGACTTCAGAACTCTTGACACAAATTCAGAATCTGGAAAAGGATGACTTTTGATTTCAGCTCAGTTCCTACAATCTTCATAGCCCTCTCTGTAATTTTCCTGGTAACACAGGTACATTTCAAGTGCTTTTTGCCTTTCATTTTCCATATAGGCTGTCATCCTACAATTTTCTTTTTAGTGAACGGTCATCCAAATACTAACTAGGACTGATCCCACCTAGCTTTTCCAGTTCAACCAAAGGTTAACTAGATGCTGCCATCTAAAGAAAGAATTCACAATTGCAAAAGAGGACACACAGCCAGCCATTCCACACACAGTCTAGAGAGAACTAGGTATTCTGTCTAGATGTAACAAGACATTTCCTTAGATGTTGGGCTTCTTAATTTTTGTATCTCTGATGAGAATTTGTTTTTGATTAATTGTAAGTTTGCTTGCCACCCAGAGTCACTTGTGGAGAGGAATGGACATCCAAATCCAAATCAATTAAACTATATTCTGTAGGATAAGTCTTTATACTCCTCTAAGGATTCCACCATTTTTTAATCACAAAGTAATCTAGAACAGAGTTGTGATAACTGAGGCCAAAAATTCCAGGTGGTCATTAGATTCTTCCCATAGTTAAAAATGAAGTCCTAAACCCAACGGAAAACACAATAGTAAAATATACACCTGGATCAGGATGCTACTGTTTTCTTCTAGCTGTTTAGAGCTTCTATAATAAGGAGATGATCCAATCAGTATTCTATTGTTGTTCCACTGTAGGTTGAACATGAGGCTGGTTCCCACCTATGAAAGTGCTTCTCTTCGTCGCTATGAATGCGGGAGGGTAGACAACATCCGCTCTGCCACTCCTGAAGCATTAACGTTTGCAAAAGGAATGGTAGATAAGAAATCAGCTCTCCAGGTCTCTGACTCTTTGGCTTATGTTTCGGGTTTATATATGCATTCCATTTCTATTCCTGTCTTTCGTCTGATCAAGTACCCAAGACAGCTAAGAAGTCAAATCTTCTACTGTTGGAGATGATCAATTCTCTTACTCTATAAATGGTTTGATGTAGATAAGTTGTGGGATGCTTTACTTCTTTGCTTGTCCAGAAAGGATGGGTGTAGAAATACTGAATTTTACAATGAATATTTTGGTGGCAAGTATTCCTTGGTAAATGTCCAGTGATAGGGAGTTAAAAATAATCCTATGCTAAGCTATATCCATTTAGTAAGCACAAATGACGCTGTAACAACTCACCTTAAGGGATAACTATAATGCACTTGCAGAATCAGTAGAATTGGGCATTGTTTATTTATTTATTTATTTATTTTTGCTATTTATATGCCGCCATTCTCCCGAAGGACTCAGGGCGGCTTACAACAACAATCAATAATACAAATCACACAATAACAAAATAAGTTAAAAAACCCTTAAAAACCATATTTAAAATTATTACAATTTGTGCAACCCCTAGTAAATCAAGTTATTTGACGGAAGAGCCACGTCTTCAGTTTGCGGCAAAAGGAGAGGAGCTCCGGGACTATCCTGAGCTTGGTGGACAAATCATTCCAGAGGGTCGGCACTCCAACAGAGAATGCTCTCCCCTTGGGGGCTGCCAGTTGACATTGTTTGGCCGATGGCACTCTGAGGAGGCCTGCTCTGTGGGAGCGCATGGGACGGTGGGAGGAAGGCAGAAGATGGTCCTGCAAGTACCCTGGGCCTAAGCCATGAGGGCTTTATAGGTAAGCACCAGCACCTTGAAACGGACCCGGAGAGTAACCGGCAGCCAGTGCAGCTCACACAGGAACTTCCGTAACTACCCACGTGGCCGCATTCTGAACCAGCTGGAGCCTCCGGATACATCCCAAGGGCAGCCTATTGTAGAGGGCATTGCTGTAATCCAACCGAGAAGTAACAAGGGTGTGGGTGGCCATGGCGAGGGCATCTCGGTCTAGGAAAGGGCACAACTGGTGCACAAGACATACTTTTGTGAAGGCTCCCCTGGTTACGGCCGTCAGATGCTCATCCATGGACAGCTGAGAATCCAGGAGGACACCCAGATTGCGAACCCTAGTGGAGAGGGTAAGAGTCTCCCCTCCTTTCACTAAAGATGGTACCTCTAGATCCCGAGATGCTGGCATCCACAGCCACTCAGTCTTGAATGGGTTGAGTCTGAGCCTGTTCCTATCCATCCAAGCCTGCACCACCTCCAGGCAATGGGACATCATGGAAAGGGCATCCCTAGGGTGATCCGGGGTGGAGATATAAAGCTGGGTATCATCCGCATATTGGTGATACCTCACCCCAAAACCATGGATGATCTCACCCAGGGCTTCATGTAGATATTAAAGAGCAGGGGGGAGAGAACCGATCCCTGAGGCACCCCACAAGTGAGGGGCCTCTGGGAAGATCTCCGATCCCTGCCGATACAAACTGCACGCGGTCCGAGAGATAGGAGCAGAACAGTGCCTCTTATCCCCAACCTCCCAAGTCGCTGCAGTAGGATACCATGGTCGATGGTATCGAAAGCTGCTGAGAGGTCAAGAAGGACCAGGATGGAGGAGCAACCCCCATCACGGGCCCGCCAGAGATCATTCACTAGGGCGACCAATGCCGTTTCCGTGCTGTGACCACGCCTGAAACCAGATTGGTAAAGATCCAGGTAGTCAGTTTCCTCCAGGAATTGAGGGAATTGCTGCGCCACCACGGACTCAACAACCTTTGCTAAAAAGTGGAGGTTGGAGACTGGACGGTAGTTATTAAGGGAGTCAGGGTCCAGGTTAGTTCAGCCATTAAGTGGAGATGTTAACAGTTGTAATCCATCAGATTTGGGGACCAAGGCAGCCATAAGGTAGGTTGGACAGAACAGCCTATCTCTGGACTGTTACAACTTTGTATATGTTATTTCTCCATGCCTATAACACAAGGAGAAATCAACATACACAGTATACAAAAATGGACATGTAACTACTCAGCATTCCAATTTTTTAACATTTATTAGTTTACATAATAAAATACAAAAGCAAATAGTAGGACACAGAAGGGAGGGGAAGGGGAAAAGAGAAGTGATGAAGGAAAAAAGGGTATTAACTTCCAACTCTCTCTGTTGCAGTAGAATAAAGCATTACCATCAAACCTCAACTTTTTACTTCCCCATAATATTAACTAGCCATTTCTCAAATGACAAATCAATCTAATAGGTAAAACCCAAAATCAAAGTTTCATTGTTTTCCACCTCAAGCACAAAGTCCAGAAGTGGTTTCCAAATAGAAATCAAAGTATTTATAATCCTTTCTTTGAATCAAATGCTCAATTTAGCCATCTCTGCCAACTCTATCAGCTTCTGTACAACTGCTCAGCATTCCAGCCTTTTTCTCTATTTTTCTCTTGAAGACTGAAGCTTAACTATGCATTTTCAAACTGATTTTGGTACAATGTTTTAAACCAAGTATTGCAACGTTTGAAATAAAAGGGCAGATGTTGTTCAAACTTGCATTCTAGTTTAGAATCAGTTCTATTCCCAGGGCAGGCTTCCTAATGCATCTGTACTAAAGGAATTAATCACTGCATTAAAAGTAATGGGATTGCCCATGTGGATATATACATTTGAAAATCCCTGTGTTCTGTTTTATCTACAGAATTCTGAAAAAATGCAGCTATTTAAGAGTGCAATAACTGCTCAGACCAATTACACTATTTTGGTAAGCATCTACTATATGAAAAAAAATAGTTCATTGCTAAACAAAAAACAAAACTATCCTAGTGGTGGTGATAACTATGAAATACAAGTACTTCACTTTCCAGAAATCAGAGGCTGAAATAAAATATTTTTGTTTATGTTCAACTTTATGTCTGGTATAAAATTTGTTGTGTTTTAAATATTTCAAAAAAGGTACCTACAGAATGAGTTACATAGGTAAAATTGCTTTCAAATGCATTCATGTGCTTTTTAATGTGCAATTCCTTGCTTGCTACTCAACTATGCAGCCACTAAAGGGTAGCAAAGGTACACTTCAGTGCTGCCATCTAGTGGCCACTGAGACTTTTGCATCCCAGATCAGGTAGCCTTATTTAAAATTCTAATATCATCTTCAGTATTTCTATCTGTTTCTTCTTGCCCTGCCTTCAGGTGCTTTGGAGAATAGCTTGACTCCCTCTTCTTTGTGGCAACCCCTCAGATATTGGAACACTACAATCATGTTCCCCCTACTCCTTAGACACACCCAATTCTTGCAACTGTTCTTCATATGTTTTAGCCTCCAGTATCTTTGCTCCTCTCTGCACTCTTTCTAGACTCTCAACCAGGGGTGAAATGCTCCCGGTTCAGACTGGATCGCCCAATCCAGTAGCAATGGTGTCAGGTGGTTCAAAGAACTGGTAGCAAAAATCCCTGTGCCCCCCTCCCCCCCTCCCATGCCCAGCTGAGCCGCACGATCATCAGAGGCTTTTTTTTTTTACTTTTAAAAGCATTTTTTTCTACAACCTCTTTGGCCAAAGAGGTTGTTTAAAAAATGCTTTTAAAAGCCTCTGATGATCCCAGCTGGGTTGCCTGATCTTCAGAGGCTTTTAAAAGCATTTTTTTCTGTAACCTCTTCGGCCGAAGAGGTTGTAGAAAAAATGCTTTTAAAAGTTAAAAAAAAAAGTTGGCCACGCCCACCCAGTCACATTACCCCCACCACAAAGCCACACCCACAGAACTGGTAGTAACAAATTTTACATTTCGCCACTGCTCTCAACATATTTTTTATATCGTGGTGACCAAAACTGGATGCAATATTCCAAATGTGGTCTTACCAAGGCATTATAAAGTGGTATTAACACTTTGTGTGATCTTGATTCTATCCCTCTGTTAGGGATGTGTTGTTCTCTAATGGCGTGGCTCCATTTTCCATGTGCCCAAGATCTGGCCATCATTCCATCACAGTTAGCAGCAACTCCTGGCATGTATATTCTCCACCCCATCTGTTTCCCAAGTGAATGCTGCATTAATTGGATCTAGAGCCAAATTCAGCATGACTCTTCCAAAGTTCTTAAGATCTTTCCTTCACAATCTTTGTTGCAGAAACAATTCTTCCAGATGTAGCCTAGATAGCCTAGATCTGTGATGGCCAACCTATGGCACGGGTGCCACAGGTGGCACGCGGAGCCATATTGGTGGGCACACGAGTGTTGCCTAGCTCAGCTCCAGCGTGCATGCGTGCAGTGGCCAACTAATTTTCAGGCCTTCCGGTCCCACCGGAAGTCAGGAAACTGGCTGTTTCTGGCCTCCGGAAGGCCTCTGGGGGGATGGGGAAGGCTGTTTTTGCCCTCTCCAGGCTTCTAGAAAGCCTCTGGAGCCTGGGGAGGTGGAAAAATGGGCCTACTGGGTCCACCAGACCATCACATGCCAAAAGCAGGGGGGAGGGGGGGTCACATGTGCATGCGCGGGAGGGCGGGGCCCATTATTTTTTTAAAAATTTGATTTATATGCCGCCCTTCTCCGGAGACTCAGGGCGGCTTACAATGCGCTAAGCAATAGCCTTCATACTTTTGTATATTTATACAAAGTCAGCTTATTGCCCCCACAAACTAGGTCCTCAATTTACCTACCTTAGAAAGGATGGAAGGCTGGGTCAACCTTGAGCCTTGGTGAGATTCAAGCCTGCAATAATTGCAGGCAGCTGATGTTAATAACAGGGCTTTAGACCACTGTACTATCCAAGGCTCTTGGATTATGGATGTGGGCACCTGCACCCGCAACCCCCCACACTCCCCCCACTTTTGGCACATGACGGCAAAAAGGTTAGCCATCACTGGCCTAGATAGTTTAATTATTCTTTGCTTAGCAAATGATTGTGATAAATTAAACTTTGTACCCTTAGCAAAAATAATGTAAGTTTTTCTCTCCCCCCACCCCCCCACACTTGTGAAGAATGTGTTGGCACCTCTTTTATTGTGTTAGGACACAGCAGTCTCTTTCTCTTCAGATAGGACATTAATCTACCTTGGAAGCATGTCAGTGCTTATAGCCTTATAAATCACACTGGATAGGAAAATATTTTCATTGATCCTCCAATCCATTTCTTGTGTTGGGAGGTAACCATGGTGACTTCATTTTTATCACCTTTCCTCACACTCATTCTGATGTCAGACAGGCCAACATTGGTTTCTTGCTTTGCTAAAGATCCATGGACAGTTCTTTATTCTTTGCTTGGAGTATTTGTTTAACCAAAGCTTTGAAGAATGAATGAAATGGTTAGGTTGTAGCCAGGAGTGGGATCTACTTACCTTTTCTACCGGTTCACAACGGGGCATGCGCAGAAGCATTTTGATAATGTCAGGGTCAGTGGGTGGAGCCTCCCACCTGTTTTACTACCGGTTCTATAGAACCGGTGCGAACTGGGGACAACCCACCACTGGTTGTAGCAGTGAGAGCCCCCCCCCTTTTTTTAAATTGGGCAGAAAATTTTAATCTTTTAAATAAAGAACCCCACATTATTCCCATAAACACGTTAAGCTACATGTCTTTCATTGTCATCTTCCCTTTTGCAGTCTGGGAAAAATTGTCCTAAGTCAATATACAATTTACACAGCATTGCAAAGTTTCTAGACACACTATTGTAAACATTAATGACAGTAATTTAATATTACCCAGTGGTGGATTTCTACCGGTTCACCCGAACCAGGGCGAACCGGTAGTGGAGGTGGTGGGAGGCTCTGCCCATCCACCCAGATGACTGTGCATGCGCAGACGTGACGTGCATGCGCTCTGTGCATGCGCAGAAGTGCCATGCTTGCTCACAGTTCCGAACCGGTAGCGAAGGTAAATGGAAACCACTACTGATATTACCATCCTATAAATTTATTAAGCACATTTTACTTTTATGATAAAAATGATCAAAATCCTAGTAGGGAGGTACAACAAGATTAATCATACAAATTTACATAAAGCATTAAAAATATAGGATAAAATAAGAACAATAGCAAATCCAGGAAACAGCCGTGGTGAACAAGTAAGATTTTTGACTGGTTCAGTCCAATCCAGGAGTTTCTTTTTTGTAGAAATTCTGAGATGTATCTGTCAGCCCCATTAGGAAGACCAGACCAGGAAATCAAATCTATAGGATGATTAGCATTTTGTTTGGTTCTGATTGATTCTGATAACAACATTTTGCAACTCTGATTGTGCCTGAACCATTTTCTGAATGTTAATTCATCATTCAGGATTTTTAAAGAAAGTTTCATCCTCTTTTGCCAAATCAACCAATCCTGCTTATCTCTGTCAAAGTCATCTTCTCTCCTCTTTACTTTATCCCATTGAGTTCAGTAGAGTTCCTTCAAACAGCAAGACTAGGATTGTGTCCTCCTTGATTTTCCACTTCTAAAGAAGTATGAATATTAAGCTGAACATTGCCACAGAGTCCACTGAGTAAAAATGAAGAGCCACAAAGATGATTAGGGGACTGGAGGCTAAAACATATGAAGAACAGTTGCACAAATTGGGTATGTTCAGCAGATCAGTGGATCAAATCTCACCGGCTCAAGGTTGACTCAGCCTTCTATCCTTCCGAGGTGGGTAAAATGAGGACCCAGATTGTTGGGGGCAATATGCTATTTAGTATACTGTCTTTGGTGTAAGCTGCCCAGAGTCCTTGGAGAGTGGGTGGCATAGAAATATGACAGACAAACAAACAAACAAACAAACAAACAAACAAACATGTCTAGTTTAATGAAAAGGAGGACTGGGCTGACATCATAGCAGTCTTTCAATCAACCAGTGGAATGACTTGCCTCCAGAAGTTGTGGGTGCTCCATCACTGGAAGTTTTTAAGAAGGAATTAGTCAACCATTTGCCTGAAATGGTATAGGATTTCCTGCCTGAGCAGGGGGTTGGACTAGAAGATCTCTCTTCCAACTCTGTTATTCTGTTTTCTTAAGATGGAAATGGTTTCGTGTTAAATCCTGAAGTAGAAATTGATAGGCTGGCATCTTGCTGCAATGATCGATTATGCCTCCTTTCTCCTGTTTGGAGCACAGGCTATTACAGGCATGGCTATCGACAACCATTTATTGGGACTGCGAGAGATGGCCCGAGAAAACTTCGAAGAACTGCCAGACTTCTTTACTGATGAAACTTATTTGGCAAGCAATCGATTTGTTCTCTCCACCAGCCAGGTGAGTGAAATTTTCCTGGGATTAATCAGAGGAAGGAATCTCCATTATTCTCACCATGACAGTCCTTATGAATCAGTGACAACTTGAGATGAAGCCAGTAAAGACTTTCTGATGCTCAACAACTCTTTAAAATGTTATGACTTTCCACTTCTTGGGCTTTTGACAGGAGAAATGAATAGCCAGCGGCTGTCTGTTTGGGCAATAAACATGGGTAAGGATCAAATTAAACAAAGGGTAAACTCTAATTTAAGTAAATCAATGTTCTCTTCCCCAAAAGGTGGATCAAAGCTGATTGAGAAACGTTCAAGCAAAATATAACCAGAAATATGAAATATTATTTTGTCAAAGGGTTGTGCTTAATCTTTAAGCAATATGCCAAGTAGGCAGAACAATGGGAAGAGCTGAGAAAAGAACCAAACTGAACAGAATTTATAAATATATTTAATTAAAAGTAATTTAAAATTAATTGATTCAATATTCTTAATATGAAGGTCAGTTTGGTCTAGTGGTTAAGACACTAGGCTAGAAACTAGGAGTCCATGAGTTCGAATGCTGCCTTAGCCATGAAAGGCTGGGTGACTTTGGGCCAATCACCAGGAGGTGGTGAGTTCTAGTTTCACCTTAGGCATGAAAGTCAACTCACCTCTCAGGTTCATTGGTCTTGTGGAGAAAATAGGACGAGAAGGCAGGTGTATCAGATGTGTTTGCCACTTTGAGTTATTTGTAAAAATAATAGAGGCGGGATACACGTAATTTAATAAAAAATAAAATAACTAAATAATGCCAGGTATTTAAGAATTCTCTTTCTCTCAAAAACATTTTTTTTAAAAAAAACAACTTAATGTTATGGCAGGGAGGTGCACTAAGCACCCCTACTCCACCCCAATGTTCTATCAAATGAGGCTCCAGGTTAGGCATTCTTACTGAAATGGATTACAGGGACTGCTGGTGTCTTTCATCCTTCGCTCACAGGGCTGCTTTCAAGAATTTGAAGTGTTCCTTTGCAAAGACCTGCCAAGCATGAAGATCCAAACTGTTCTCTCTCCCTTTGCTCCTCAAGCCAAGATCATTTCATTTGTGGATTCTTTGAGCTGCTCACCCTGTGAACATAACACATTTCCGTCAGTGGTGAAATTCAAAATTTTTTACTACTGGTTCTGTGGGCGTGGTTTGGTGGGTGTGGCTTGGTGAGCATGGCAGGGGAAGGATACCCATTCCTTCCCCTTCCATTCCCACCCCACTCTGGGGCCAGCCAGAGGTTGTATTTGCCGGTCTCCGAACTACTCAAAATTTCCGCTACCGGTTGTCCAGAACCTGTCAGAACCTGCTGAATTTCACCCCTGATTTCTGTGCAAACACAGTCTTAGCCTACCAAACTATGGTAACAACCACTGGATTCACGTTCTGCATGAGATACAGAAGGTCAGACATTTTTTATTTTATTTTTTTGCCTCTTAAAAATGGTCAGAGGGAAGCTTCTAATGCACAGTGCAGACAAGGAATCTAATAAGTCATTCGATCTCATCATGCTGTCTGGGGATATTTTTCAGATGTGACTGTGCGTAAGCCAGCCATCCTTACATAAATTCTCCAAGAAACCATCCATGAATAAAAAAAAAGGTGGGGGGAGGGAGGAATTTGAATAGCTTGATGGCCTTTGGCTGGGATACAGCAAATTTATCTGCTTCTTCTATAACTCCGTTAGTGGGACTAATGGCCTGTCCGGTGCCATTAAAAGCTAAATGCCACTTTTGAAAGCCTGTCCACAACAAAGGCAGGAGCATAAGGATTTCGTAACCTCCAGCATTTTGCTTTTAAAGATAGGTTTGCATTCCACAACAATAATGAAACTCGAAACAAACTGGGGGGAAAAAAGAATGACAAACGTAGGGCTCTGTCCCTAAGAAGTAGCTTCTTGCAAAATTTACTGCCTCCGAGGCTTTTTTGAGATAATAAATCTCTGAGATTTGAATAAGCCCAACTCTTAAATGTACACTCAGTAACTGTTCCCTGTTAAGACCGTAAAGGGAAGATGGCTATCTTTCATATTAGTAGGTTGCCAATGAAAGAGAATTGACAAGCAAAGGAATAATGTTATTTCAAGACTAATGGGTTCTCCTGAACTCGCAGAGGGGTGTGCTCAAAAATCTGATTACCTTTGGATTAAATTGGCAAAGCTGTAGAATGCAGAAGATATATAATAAAATGATCCAATTAAAAGAACAAGCGTGGCCAGCTTGGTTGTCCACTCAATCATCATCATTCAAAGTGGATTAGGATCAAGGAAACGGGACTCATAGCTTTTGTTTTCCAAACCAAAAGCATCTCCTAAGAAGTTCCTGAAATAATTCCCAAATTTGGCAGTCAAGTCGTGGAGTAGAACCAGTGAAGAGGTCACATAGAACATAGAATAATAGAGTTGGAAGGGACCTTGGAGGTCTTCTAGTTCAACCCCCTGTTCGAGCAGGTGACCCTACACCCGTGATGGTGAACCTATGGCACACGTGCCCAAAGTGGCATGTGAAGCCATGTCGACTGGCATGCGCATCCTTGCCTGTTTGTCTTTCAGGGGCGGGGCTGCTGCTGCTGCTGCTGCTGCCGGAGTGTGTTTGCAGTAGCTCTTCCTGGTTTTTATTTTATTTTATCAATTTTTAGTATACCCATTGGACCCTTTTTATTTAAATAATATTTTTTGGAGGCGTTAACAGAGTAGACCACAACACAGACAAAGTTTTGGCTGATAAGGACTAATAAGGCATGAGGAAAAGAAAGAAGCGCCACGGCACCAGCCCGGGATCCCTCCCACCATTAAAGAATGCAAAACAACCAAAAATTGATGAGCACTTTGCTGACAAGAGATTTGTAAGTAAAAATATCCCTCCTTTCATTTCCAACAATTTGGAGAGATTAGAATGGGACCGGCAAAGAGATTTGACAAAACAGCAGATACTAGACTTTCCCGATCTGGGGGGAGGGGAGCAAAATGACAGCCAGCTGTTTTCACAAATGAGTCCAGCTACTGCCTGTATGGAGACTGCGATAAAGTCTAAAAAGTTTAACAACAAACTAATCCAGAGTGTGGAGAGCTTACCATGGGAGAATACAACAGAATTTATGGCAAAGCAATGCCTTCTTACAGCACAAACGGTTGTTTCAATATTTGAGCAACTAATAACCATTCAACATGATGTAGAGACACTGAAAAATGATTTAGCTGTTTTTCTGCAAGAACAATATCGGGCTACAGGCACCTTCACTAAAGTCCATACAGCAGACGTGGGTAAATCACATACTCATGGTAAGGAAGAAGAAAAAGAGCAAAGACCCAGGGAAACAGTTAAAGAGCCTGCCAAAAAGTGTCAGCCCACTCAGAAAAACAGTCCTTCCCCACATAAAGCATCAAGAGGAGGAGGTATTAATAGAGGAATGAATAGAGAAGTTCCATTGGAAGACAGTAAAGCATCTCCCCTACAATTACAGCAATCACATCGCTCACTACAAACACATCAGGTTGTGCTTAGAATCCATATGACCAGAATTAATTATGGATGCTGGATTACCAGGAGTGCTATACTAAATTCCCTAAGCCAGCTTCTTCACTGTCACTGGGGGCAGATTGATCTCGGTGCTGTGGAATGGCTTCCTGAGGCCCCAAATAGGAAGCGAATTCTTCTGTCTTTCAAACAGCCAACCATACCACTGATGCTATTCAGGATGAAGGCACATTTAGCCTCCTTTCAAATCTTTCCTGTCAGAATTTTCTGTGAGGAAAGGGTTAAACCCTTAACTGTTAACATGAGAGCTCCCAAAGTTGCTGTCTGTTCTGCATTCTCAACCTTGGAAAAGAGAGAGGAAGAAAGTGGGAGTAAGCCAGCCTTGTCCAGTGAAGATGCACTTAACAGCACAGAAACTGGTCTCATTAATGCCTTTGGCGCTCTCCCAAGGAAAGAACAAGATAACATTCTATTCAAACTGTTTGTCTTCTGGGTTTCTTCCATGCATGCATGCATGAAGCTGTCCTTCGCACGCACGGCAGTGCCAAAAACCGGTCTGTGCATGCACGCCAGCCAGCTGATCATCGGGCACACATGTATGCTAGAACTTCGGCTTTTCCAGAGTGTGGTTCTGATGAGCGTGTGGGCGTGTGGGCAACGTTTCCATATGACCTTTTCGGCACTTGGTGCCAAAAAGGTTTGCCATCACTGCCCTATACCATTTCAGATAAATGGTTGTCCAGTCTCTTTTGAAAGCCTCCAGTGATGGAGCACCCACAATTTCTGAAGGCAAGCTGTTCCATGGGTTGATTGCTCTCACCGTTAGGGAATTTCTCCTTAGTTCGAGGTTACTTCTCTCCTTGGTTAGTTTCCATCCATTGTTTCTTGTCTTGCCTTTTGGTGCTTTGGAAAATAGTTTGACACACACCCCCCATCTTTCTAGGAGCCCCTCAAATATTGGTACAGTGTTATCATGTCACCCCTAGTCCTTCTTTTCATTAAACCAGACGTACCCAATTCCTATAACCATTCTTCTTACATTTTAGCCTCCAGCCCCCCAATCATTTTGTTGTTCTTCTCTGCACTCATGATGATGAGTTATGATGATGACATTATCCCTTGATAACTTCAAGGAATAATGTCACCATCATCATCAAATGATGATGCTGAAGTTATCCCTTTAGTCGTGTCTGACTCGTGATGATTCTGTGGGCCAGCTCTCTCCATATCTTCCAATCTTGCACTACTTTGAGTTGTTCTATGCTCTGGTTTATGTCAACTTTGATGGTGTCCAGGCACCATGTTCTTTGGCAGCCTGGTTTCCTTTTACCACTAACTCTTCCAAACATAATTGCTTTCTCTAGTGAATTCCCCAAAGTAAATGAGATGCAGTTTTGTGATTTTGAATGGGTCAAATAATAATAAATAATTCAATCCAAGCACCATGTCTGGTCTCTGGCTTGGAGCTCAATTGATATTTAAAAATATCTTCAATGAATTGAAGATGATGATCTTGAATGGGTTGTCATTTCCTTCTTCTTTCACTGTCAAAATGACAATCCCCAAACCAGCTCATTGTTGATGCATCTCTAGAGCTCCATAGTGGTGGGCATGAGGCCTTAAGTTGGTCATCTTAACTTATTAACAAAACCCTGTTTTGTTGTTCTTAAAATTAGGTTCCTACCACAATGGAGATGTTCTGCTGTTACGGACCGGTGATTCCTCAAGGCTATGGGGCTTGCTACAATCCACAGTCCCAGCATATCTTATTCTGCATTTCAAGCTTCAAAAACTGTCGCGAGACTTCTTCCAGCCAATTTGTCAAAGCCATAAGTGAAAGTCTAATGGACTTGAAAGAGCTCTGTAGCGAATTCAGTTTGACCTCGACAAGCTGGCAGGATAAACTGGACGGATGTCCTCCAGTTGCCAAACCCTAATATCATGTGTGTCGTAGTCTTTTCCTTCCTCCTCTCTGCAAAATATTCTTAATGTAGAGTGATGTTTCTGTGAAAATGCCAGCTATTTATTGGAGGCAGGAGAACTTTATTTTTCTTTAAGCGAGTATTCCTAGCCCTATTTATCATGACAAGAGTTTAAATTATCAAGAAAGCTGACATTTCAGTGCTGCACAGAGCAAATGTGTGAATAATGTTTGACCCAAAGAACGAAATTACATGCAATTCATCTCAATGTGAAATAAGCAGTTAATGCTAGTATTTTAGAAATAGCTGCTGTGAACGTGCAATATATCCCATGCGTGAGAGTTCCAACTCTCTATAATTTATCCATTTATGAAGTATATAAACTCTTCAGTCTAAGCAGGATACAAAGAGCCACAGCGACGAAGCCAATGCAAACAATTTTTTTAAAAAATACAGCAGGACCTAAGAAATGATATTGTGCTAACAATATTAATTAAAAATATTCCCAATTTTAAGAGCAAGGCTCCTAGAAAGAGATGCTTATCTCTCATTTTAAGGATGGATATATCAAAACTTTTTGATAGAGTTTGCTCTGATTGAACCTGCTGGCCTGGAAAGACTCTGCCCTCTTTTTGTCCTCCCGAGCAATTGGTCCATGTGGTCTTGGTCTCAAGAGAAACCAAAGAGCACCATGGATGATGCTGAAGGTCAGTCAGATATTTCCAAAAACCAACTGTAGGAATTATCTTTCACAAGAGCACAGTCAAATCTTCTGGAGAAGATTGGGGTAGAAGCCAATGAAGATTGGAAGGTATTTTCCTTCTCTTCAATTTCTAAAGGCCATTTTGAATCCTGAATTAATTAATTAATTAATTACTGTGTACCTAAAAGGTAAGCCAGGCTAAGAAGCTGATGCCATATCTGTCAGGACTGCCTTCATTGCAATGGCTATAATAACAGAATATTGCAAAGGCTGAATGTGCTTCTCTCCTCCCTCACTTTATCTTCCTGTGAACTTGAGTGGGCTTGTCTGTGATGTTTTCTCAGATTATTCTTTTGGCGCAGCCGGGCTCAGGCCCCCACTGACCATTGCCTTAGTAGTAGCTATTCCTCTTGTCCTTCAACCCCATTCCTGATGCCCTCTATAATTACCAGTTCAAATGCTTTACCTGTTATTGTACCTGTATCATATTCTCTTCAGGTAAGTTGTAATAAATGTTGCATGTTTTAATTGTTTCATTAGGAAAAAAAGATGTTACATGTATGTGGCTCAGGGTTGAATTGTTGAATTCATAGTGTTCATTGAGCTTGTCTTCTTACAAGATGCTTCATTACCAGGGTAGGGAATATCATCAGGGCACAATGGAGGAGCACAAGAAAAAGATGTCAAAACTTTAGCTAACCCGCAAGGATTATGGTTACAACTCCAGCCACTGTAAGAGATCCAAGCGTTATCATCGGGCTGTTCCAGAATGGCCGGTAAGACAGCCTAAGGAAATTCTGCTAGGCAGATGGGAAAATTATATGCCAGGACAATGGTATTTCCGGGAAGGATCAGAGTTTAACAGATGTTGAAGACTTCCTTTGCATGCAGTCTATAACTAGTTCAATACTTGACACCTCCAGCAAAGACTAGGGAGATGTCTTTCTGATAATCCAGTCTGTCAGTGTGAACTGTACTGAAATAATTTCAGTATTGTGAATCACATCAATGCCCTGGCTTTTAGTAAGGCGGACTGCCCAACTCACTACTCTTCAAATTTCTAACTCTTGGAACTGCAGCCATAGAATGATGGAATCAGAGATTCATATTTCTAGATTCAGAATCCAATCCTAGCTGTCAGGCCCAGAGAATCAAGAAGGACATGTAGAGTTATGTCAAGAGTAGTTTATTGTTGTTCATTTACAGACAGAATCTTGCCAGATAAAAGCAGTTAATGTGGCAATCTACAGATATAGTCTGTGAATTGATAGGGAGGAACTGTTTTAGCCCACTTCCTCCCTACCAGACATTCCAAGCTCTGCTATTCCTTTGCCCACTGAGCAGGAACCCCTCTTTCCTGTGACTCTAGACTATGTTCCATCACACTGGCCCATTCCTCAAATTAAAACAGACAGCCTCCATTTGAAAATATCCCACAAAAGGAATCCAATATCCCACTTGGGTCATTGGTTCCACACTGTCAATTTGTTTTCCTGTTAGGGTTATTTACCCCTAACATTCAATCAGAATCTGCCTTCCTGCAATTTTTCTCCAGTAATCTTGCGGTCCGGAGAGCACCTTTTTGACTCTCCTTTTCAAGTCTTTTGAGATGGCCACCATTTCACCGCTCAGTCTTCTCAAGACTAAAGGTGCTCATCTCCTACCATCTTTGTTCATAGGACTATTTTTAGGCTCTTCCTTTTTCTGGCTGCTTCTGTCTAAACCAAATCTACTTTCACTGTGTTTTCTTAAAATGTTGTTTCCATAAATGGAAACAAAATTTGTGGTAAGATCTGTCCAAAGCTAACTCAGCATACTTGAAAAATGCCAGGTTAAAAAAGAATAACGTAAGTCCTATCTCTTCTTGGCTGTATCTGTTTACATATACATTTGTTTTTTTCTCAATGGCTTTCTTTCTTTCTTCTCTCCATCATTAGACCCATCTGTCTAGAAATTCTTCTGAGAAATTGGTGATCTATTATCTGGTTTGCATGAAATGGTTAGTGCAGTGAAACAATTCAATCTTTGTTCTGCATAATATAAGACCTTTTCTTGAACCTTTCCCAGCAACTCATGTTAATTCCTAGAAATAAATGAAGCAGCAGATAAATGCTCTGTACTCATAAGATTCCAGAAACAAGCATGCTTTCAGATTAAAACTGGGTGTTACCGAGAAGATCAGATTCAGGGATATTTTGAGAAATTTGATAAAGTATCGGCTGAAGTCCTGTTTCAGTCCAGTGTACTGGATAAAGCAACGTCTCTTGGACAAAATGCTTGTCCATGCATTGTTATGCAAAACTTACCCAATTTATATTCTGGGCACCCTTCCATCAAACTGTCCTATTATGTGATAACACTATTTTTCTCTTATATGCATGCTTTGTGGTTGCTTGAGTTTCAGGGAAGTTTCCATGTCAGTTAAAAAAGTGAGTTGTAGCCAAAGAGGAGAATGCATTTTTACTTTGCAACTTAGAAAAGTATATATCATGGCTATCTATGCTAATTTAATGGGAAATGTAAAAAAGGGATTGATTGTGAACTTGCAGGATGTGTGTCCCGAAGATTTGTTGGAGATGATGAAGTAAAAAATATTGATTTATTAAAGGTTAATGATTAGATCCCTTGGTTTCTAAGGACATGGTCTTCTTACTTTACTTTATCTGGCCTGCAGGTTCCAACCAAGGAAAACTTGGAACTTTGCCGTTGAAGGTTTGATTTCCAAAGGAAGCTAATTATCAAATTCTCCATCCCTACAATATAGACAGAACAGCAGCACAATAAGCAATTCTAGCTTTCCATCAACAAAATTCCACCCACCCAACTAAGTGATTTTGGGCTAGTCTTTAAACTCACTGAACATGTCCCATTGGAGTACCCATGAGTTTTGCCCATAGCTCCTTGCAGAAGGACAAAATACCAAAAAAACCACAAAAAACTCTTCTGAAGGAGCTTTGATGGGTGCACCAGCAAAGCCCGAATTGGGCATCTTGGTAGGTTGGGTTCTAGAAACATCAAAACAATTAGTGAATTTTACTCTTCTCAGTTTTCACAGCTGCAATTTTTTCATTTGTAAAAATGTTTACATATTTATGCAATATATATTGAACGCACACATAAACCAAGCACTTTATCGGCGTCCATAAGTTTTCTGATTTTTGTTTTCTTCCTCCCAGTGGAGAATTTTTATGGTGTGGTATGTGAGCAAGGGTTATTTTTCCCCCTGCTTTGCAATCCAGCTCTTCCATCCCAAAGCTATTTTTTTATGCTGAAAAAAGGAGACGGGTTAACTGCATCCATGAATCAATTTCTCATGATCCAATCAAAATCATTGATCCAATACAAAAGTAACATTTTGGGCAGATAAGTATATGAATCAGCACACAGGAAAGAGATCTGTTGCTTAATTTTTTTTTAAACACAATATCTGGGCTTTTAAAAAAAAGATCATCTTTAGATAAAAGAAAAGAGTTGTTTTTGGTCCTCTTATGGCTACGTGGATTTAGGCAGGTTAGCTATAAGAAATGTATTCAGGTATAGAGTTATGATGTAGCAACAAGGTGACAATATATCCCAACTTTTTATACTGTGTGCTACATTAAAGTCAATATTTTAATAATATTTTATTTTTATAACATAGTATTGATCGATGCCAAATCTAAATATGTATTTCAATAGCCTCTGTGGTTAGTATGAGCTACAGATTGTGAGTTCCCAAGTATCAAATTATTCCCATTGTCAGTTTTGAAGTTCATGGCACATTGTATACACTAAGAATTTAGAGTCCATTGATTGTTGATTGCAAAGAAGTAGTGAATAAAAAGCAAAATTTTAAAAAAACCATTGGTGGTGGGTTTTATTCTGAACCAAGTATGTGTTTTAGCCTCACTTGTTCAAGCTTGTTTCAAGCCAAACTGGACACCGATCTTCCTAGGGGAAAAAAATCTACTGATGTGTTTGCAAAGAGTCAACATCCAACTTGATGGCACATAATCAATCAATCATTTCCACCAAAGAGGGCAATCTATGACCTGCACACTAGTTCTCTATGTACCTCATTCAAACCTAATATGGGCTAATGTTTTATTGATTGATTGATTGATTGATTGATTGAACTTGTATGTCACCTTTCTCACCAGAGGTGATTTTAGGCCTTCTAGAATGCACCTAGATAAATAGAAATAATAGGAAATTTAAAATTCAAATAGGAATTTACAATTCAGTTAAAATAAAACTGACCCATGTAGAGAGCGAAGGAGCCAAGTGCATAGGGAGAGGAGGTATATGGTGGTGGGGGAGTTTCTCCACTCCATTAACCACTTCCAAAGTGCTGCACCCCCATTGGAGTCCCAATCTAATTGGCACAGCCTTCTCTTCAAGGCCTTTCAGAAGGCCAAAAGGGCAGATGAAGCTCCAGAGGGCAGAACCCACAGGAGGATAGACCAGAACTGGATTGCCAGAGTTCAACAACACAGTCACTGGTTTCTTTTTTTTTAATGAATGGGATCCCTTCTCCCTCAAAATAAGAGTGGGAACGGAAGCAAAGAGATTCTGCAAGACCAATGCTTCCCTTTTCATCCTCAGTAAGTCCTTCAAATTTGGTTAACTTGCCACCAAATTTCATATTGGATCTGGGGTAAGTAACAGATGCAAGCTACTTCCTTCCGGATGTCTCACAATGCTGGAGTAGAAGACCAAATAAAATGCCCCTCTCTTCCCCAATTCCAACCTCACTTCTTTCCTGTGGTCTCAGCTGTGGTCCTGTAGCAGATCTGGAGAGAGAATTGTGGTCCCAATCCTGGGATACTTGCCTAACCTTATCAGTCTTGGCAGCCAATATTAACCTAAGCCTTAAGAGACTGGAGAGAGCATATCCCTTGCAGTTGGACAGGAACCATAAGATCCCCAGATGAAATTAGCCTGTGATAAGATGGGTATCCAATACATCTGATAAATAATAATTTGTAAAGGTCTGTTCAGGGAAGCTTCAGGGGAAAGAACTAACCTTATTGTGGTTCACTACAATGCTGAGCTACAGTTCAGAGAATAGACTAGCTCTCATCTAAAAGCCAAATTATGGTATTATGAATCCAATGGAGGTTTTAGTACCCACATCATTAGGAAAATGACTGTAGTTGCAGCGCATGACAAAAATCTACACACCTTCACCAAGTGATCAAAATCCCACCAATGTTCCAGTTTGAAGTTCTGCAGAATCAGTCTCTCTCTCTCTCTCTCTCTCCTCCCTTCCCTCCCTCCCTCCCTCCCTGCAAATGAAGCTCCACAGAATTGAGCACCAACATTTTTTCCCCTTTGTGACACTGCATCCCTAAGGAAACGACAAGCTTTGCCATGGCTACTGTGGGTGATGTCAAAGCCACCAGAACTTTCCTAGGCAGCAGAGAAGAACGTGTTTCAGCTCCACCCTCAGTTTGCTTCCTCATTCCTCAGGAGTCTTCTTATAGCTGGCCCAGCAATGCCAAAGAATGCTCTGGTGACCCTCAGATATGGGCCTTATCGAAGCTGTGGGGTGGTGGAGCACAGGACTTTTCGCCTGGAGGGCATGCAAGGTGCGTGACACCCACTTGCTTCTTGCTAAGAGAAGAATGGTGTATGGAGATTCTCAGTCATCCAGGTCATGGTTATCCCAAAACTGCTTGGACTTCCGCTGTTTTTCCTTGAAGATGTTTCACTTCTCATCCAAGAAGCTTCATCAGTAATGACAGGATAGTGGGGCAGGGGATGGAAGGATGGAAGAATTAGTTCTGTCAGGTTGGAAGAAGGTCAGTGACTGGAGGGAAGAGTTCTGCATGGAAGCTGTCTTTGTGGGTGGCAGATGCAGGTCACATGTGGCCTCTAACCCCATCCTTCAATTTACAGTTCTCCATCATCATTTTGAGTTCCATTGCTGAAATGTAACAAAATTGCCCATTTTGTGATGTTTGAAGTACTTTTGGAACCTCATCCTTCATTCCTGTCATCCCCCAAAAAAGAACAAAAGTGGGCTGACAGATTTCAGCTCTGTCCCACCACAGATGACCTACTGTGGGCCTTCAGAAGCTAATGAGTTAGCTGCACCTTTCACCCAATGCCCAGTCCAAGCTGAATAAATCATCCAACTAATAAATCTACCTTTTCCATAGACATATGAAAATGGTGCACTTATGGGTGAATTCTTAGGTGAACATCTTGGCTTCTACACTAACCTGGCATTGGTTAATCACACCAATTTCTGTTTGTAATAAGTGAATGAAAATTCACTTAAAGGACTTCTAGTTCTTTACTTGCTTGCTTCTTTCACTGGAAGGAAAAAAATGGATGGAAACTAACCAAGGAGAGAACCAACTTAGAACTAAGGAAAAATTTCTTGACAGTGAGAACAATTAACCAGTGGGAATAGATTGCCTCCAGAAACTGTAGGTGCTCCATCACTGGAGGGTTTTAAGAAGAGATTGGACAGCCACTTGTCTGAAATAGTATAGGGTCTCCTGGTCAAGCAGGGGAGTGGACTAGAAGACCACCAAGGTCCCTTCCAACTCGTTATGTTATGTTATGTTATGTTATGTTATGTTATGTTATGTTATGTTATGTTATGTT
>WNWU01013651.1:351016-449126 GCA_012654045.1 Ptyas mucosa
AGAATAGAATAGAATAGAATAGAATAGAATAGAATAGAATAGAATAGGACAAAGTTGGAAGGGACCTTGGAGATCTTCTAGTCCAACCCCCTGCTTAGGCAGGAAACCCTACACCACTTCAGACAAATGGTTGTCCAGTCTCTTCTTAAAAACTTCCAGTGTTGGAGAATTCACAACTTCTGGAGGCAAGTTGTTCCACTGATTAATTGTTTTAACTGTCAGGAAATTTCTCCTTAGTTCTAGATTGCTTCTCTCCTTGATTAGTTTCCACCCATTGCTTCTTGTTCTACCCTCAGGTGCTTTGAAGAATAGTTTGACTCCCTCTTCTTTGTGGCAACCCCTGAGATATTGGAAGACTGCTATCATGTCTCCCCTAGTCCTTCTCTTCATCAAACTAGACATACCCAGTTCCTGCAACCATTCTTTATATGTTTTAGTCTCCTAATCATCTTATGTAGTTGCTGTTCTGGGAAATGAACGGTTAGGATGAGGAAACTGGTACACCAGGAGGAGTTCAATTCTTTCTCAGTTCTTTCCTCGTTATTTGTAAGGCACCCACAACTTCTGTAGTTCTTACTGTATCCTGGTTACAGTAAGGATACTTAACTTCTTCCTAACGCAGCTTCATTCAGCTCCCACTGGATGATCTAATTAGATCTTTAGTAATAATACTTGGCAGATAGGCCAAGGTTCATGGTTATATTAGTTGGCTGCATCTTCACATATCCCAGCTTGTAAGATAATTTTTAGGGAAAGCAGTGTCCACAGTATTTTCTGTAACCAGGATGGTGAAACCAGATCCCCTGCAGTAGCATAGAAATTACATGTGTTAATATATATGTCCAAATGCAAAACGATATGATTTACATATAAATACTGTACAAGATAATATAATGAGGGAGCTGATAAAAGCTCAACTCCAGGGATCTTATAGACTTTTCATCTTCTTTATTTTGGGGAGTAAAGTCAAGGTTTGGCTTTTTTATATAAAACATTGGGGAAATTTATGGATTTTTTTTTGTAATGCTTGATTTATACATAAATGGGCCTATAGGGCAGATGTAGAAATTGAAGAAGAATACCAGCACATGCCCAACCTGAAATTTTTCCAGGGAATATATATAAACCAATGTATGTATGTATGTATGCATGTACATATGTATACATATGTGTCTGTGTGCATACACACACACACGTGCGCTAGAAAGCAAGAGCACATGAGTCCTGCTCTATCCGTAAAAGCCAGCTGGGTGACTTTGGGCCAGTCACTCTCTCTCAACCAACTTACTTCACAGGATTGTTGTTGTGGGCAAAACAGGAGGAGGAAGGAATGTTGGATAACTGCAATCCAGGGAATAAAATCAATATTTTAAATGGAAGCCAAGAAAACAATCATCCTATGGATTTTGAAACAATCAGAGCATTGGATCAGTTACACTTTTTGGCAGATCTAATGAGCTCTGGAGAACCGAGAATTTTCTGATTAAAGAAAATTTCCATTAAATTTCCCAACGGTGAAATTATCAGGAGTGGGCCTTAAAGTTTAGACTTTATTTTTGCAAAAACTTCCTGGCAAAAATTCAAATGCCATAATATCTGCTTGGGCCTTATTTAATTATTTTTATGATTATTTTTTAAATTAAACCACCCACTAGCTGGAACTTTCTGGTTGACACTAAAACACCCACAATTTGATTTGAGCCATATAGTTAAATTCCTAATTTTTTAGAAAGGATTTTGATTACTGCCTTGTTGCTGGTCCTTAGTTCACACTGAAGCCCTAATAGACTTTTCACAAATCCCAAATAGCATGGGAAATGTAATAGGCTCCCATCATCAATGCAGGGGTGGGATGGGTGAGTGGGTATTATCTCTACTGGCACTCTCTAGATAATCCAATATATATTTCTTCTTGTTGTTATTATTATTATTATTTTGGGAAAAGCAGAATAGAAAAATGTCACAAGACAGGGAGAAGTGGCAGCGCAGGGGAAAGAATTTATTTTTTGCATTCTGCTAATTGCACAAGCCCATTAAGTCTCTCCAGAAAGCACTAAGAACATCTTCGACATCTCTCCTGGTCTAGTGAAACATTAGCCCAAACTTCAAGAGCCTAATTAACCGGACTTCTTGCTGGTGGAATTTCCTGTCATTCATCAAGAAGCTAAATTAAAATTCAGCCTAAGGACTTGGGGGCAGAGGGAAGTCACAGCTGGCTTGTAGAGAAAGGCTGAAGTGGACCCACACCGGCAGATAAAAGTTCCCGCAATTGTGAAATTCTTCAAAGGAAGAAAACATTATGTCTGTCTCTCCAAAAGAGCAAAACTTGTATGTTCACATCCCAAAAAATTAAAGAGAAAATACCATATCCGGCAATTTATTTATCTGTATTGTGTTGGCAACTTTGCCTTCTAATTCAGTTTCTTGCCCAGTTGCTAGAGGAACAGAAATCTACAATAGCTGGAGTAAAAATTAAGAATCCTTATATTGGCGGAAGGCTGAGGATAGAAAGTCAAGTTAACTCCTGACAATGTCTAAACAAAGGTCTATTTCAGGGCGAAACCCTCAAGATGCCTGCTTTAAAACAAACAAACAAACAAAAACCCTGCTGTGTTTGGTTTTGTCTTTGCTGCATGAACCTGTTTTAAAATTATTTGACTAGGCAGAAAAATAAATAAATAAGCAGGTACACAAACCATAGTTCTCTGTAACGTATGACCTATGAATAAGACAGACATATTTAAAGCCTGTTTAACTTGGCATGGGAGAAACCACGAGCAGACTTTCTTTTCCAGCTCAGATAGGAAGCAATGAGGGTTTTCTGAGAGTCACAAAGCTCTCCAATGAAGACACGTTTTGTTGAGTCTTTGATTTAGAAACAGCAAATTAATGGGGGAGACTTAAAGGAGTTGGCCCAGGGTTGGAAAACTAAGGCTCTATCGTCGTTTTGTCACATAGTCAGTCAGATGTCTAGACTGGATTGGGCATCTTTGTCCACCTAGAGTCTCCTTCCAAGGACCCGGGATAGGCAGATGATGTGGTGTGATGGAGCTAGAGGTACCATCGCAGGATGGAAGCTATTTTGAGTCAAGCTGCCTTTTCAATTGACTAATGGTGAATTTGTCAGTGCCGATGAAGGTGTTCCAGTGGTGCTCCAGATGTTATTGGGATTGCTCCCAAGGCCCCTATGATTTTGGGTACTGCCTTTGCTTTCTTTGGCCGCAGTTGTTCTGCTTCTGTTTGCAGGTCTCTATCATCATTGTTATTCTTATTAATTTTGTGATTAAATATTGTGAGGCCCTTCATGTACTGTGGATGTCAACAGTTTTGGGAACGAACCCTATTTTCTGCCTGCTCTGCTTTTTCTGCAGCTGTGTTAAAAGAAGACGGGCATCAAATTGTTCTCGAGCAAATTCCCGATTGGAATGATGTGCAGCTGATCGTGAACGGAGAGACCATCTTCCAGTGCAACATTAATGATTTAGATTTTGGTAAGTGCCAATGGCATCGACATGGACTCAAGTATCTCAGAGGTTCACTCCATATACTCATGGCCAAGAAATGCAACAAATTAAGATCCATTGATGTGCTATGAATTTTGATCTATTAATTACCACCCCCTCTTGCTCTCTTGCTCTCAGGAGGAGATGGAAAGTTGGACCCTCTTTGCCAAGAAGCTCAAGAGGCAGTCTTAAAAGCCTACTGAAGTTTTGTTGAGTTTTGTTTTTTTAAAAGCTCATTTCTCATGAAGGAAGGCTCCTTTTCTACCTTGATGCCAAAACAGTACGATCTCCAATTCACTAATCACTTCTCTGTTTTATATCTAATTATTTAGAGCCTTTTTGTCCTTGTGCTTTTCTATGCTCATCTTGATCTTTTGAAGTATTCCTCACCTTCTTGAATCATCCCCGTGACCACAAGGGGAGAGGGATGATCCAAGCTGTACTGCATTGCTTAGTTGTGTGTTGAAGCTTCCCGAGAACCACCTTTCTACTCCATTCCTCTGTATAGAGTATAGAGAGAGCTGTTTGCTATGAGATGGGTGGCAAATAAATTCAACAACATATAAATAAAATAAGACGATTGCATCCCGCTCCCTACTTCAAGTACTTGAAAGATTCAAAGTCACCAGTTTCTCATATCAATCCAGAACAATTGTATTCTAGGTAGCAGAGATTCATATAGTATAGCATTTAACTATAGGAAGGGAGACTTCCAGTGCTAAATTCCACATAACAATCTCTCCTGAATATGGCAATAAAATTATTTGTTTTATCTCCTACCATGACATGTCATTAGCTGTCATTAACCATGAATTTGACTGAGCGTCTTGCATTACTACTAGGACTTTGCCAATACTGTAAGGTATGCTTTGTATTAATAACAATCTACTCATATCCTGTCCATTTCTATTGAATTAGCAGAGTTTATGAAGAAGGTTTTCCTTTCCTGTGTGGAATAGGATCACCAAGAATCTCCAGCATGTTTCTGTGCTGCTAAATGTGAAGCTATACATGATCTATGGAGCTTCTCAAACATCCAGGTCACGATTATCCCAAAGGTACTTTTTCTCAGAATGCAAATGGACTTTCTTGGGGTTTTTTTCCTTTGAAAACATTTCGCTTCTCATCAAAGAAGCTTCTTCATTTCTGAACTCAGCGAGTCCAGTTGTTTTCTGGAAAAAGCACCTTTGGTGCTACACAGGACCAGTATCTCTCTCTCCCAAGGAAGAGTCTTCAAATACTCTAGTCCGGTGCAATGTTTGACTTTTCTCACTTGAAAGTTTATCCAGGCACAAGACAGGATCATTTGTGGTGCAAGGACTCACCCTTGAAGAAACCTATCTGGTCTCTTCCCTGAATTTCTATCAGGGGGCTCAGCTTTAGTCTCATTTTAGAAGAAAGGCCAACAAATGATACAGAGAACTGAACCATAGTTCCCTTTATGCACAGAATAAAAACATAAATTAATTTGTGTGCCTGTATGACTGGGTAAAAGAAATCTGTGCATAATTACCAAAAGCACATTAATGGGCTCCTAGACTGCCTAGAAAGATGACATTTGGGATGCTGTTTAAAAGATTGTGAGTCGACAACTGAGAAAATGTTGATATTTCTCCTTTAGGATGGTATCACAGGAATCACAAAGAATTTGGAAACTTTTTAAAAATAAAACACAAACACAGGATGCTTTCTACTAATTCTCTACTAATTCATACGTTTTCTTTAAAATGGCCTGAAGGTTCAGAAAAGTAACACCTGGCAAACCTATTAACTTCAGTGTAGTTATGTTGGTATAAAAAACAAAACTAAGTTTGTTCAAAAAATGTTCTCTGTCTTGCAATTCTCCCAGGATTAAACTGCAAAGACTTCAAATAAAATCAAACTATAGATGGAATAATGATAATAATAATAACAACAACAACAACAATGATGGAGGTCAATATTTTTGTAAGCAAGATGCTAGGATTAATCCGTAAAGTTAAGACTGTCATAAAACCACAAATAAACCAGACCTTACATTTTATTATTTATTTTTCACATCTTGGATATTGTTTATTTTTAAAGCAGAAGGATCCTACCCACAAACAACAACAGCAGAAAGCCAGGCTTTCAAATTTTTATCTCTATGTTAATTTTGCTCAGTTCCCAGCTACAAGAGCATTTATTACTGAAAGGAAGACAGAAAATATTTCAAGATCCACTGAGATGATATTTCTTGTGAAATATATGGACTTGCTGTTATTTACGCTGCATTTGGTCATTCCCTTTGAAATACTTCTTAAAGAAAAACTCTAAATGTTTTGCCATATTTCAGCTTTCTATGTGGTTGCGAAGAGTCAACACCAACTTGATGCCACAGAGTCAAATACTGGCAGAATATGTCTGATGAATCCTATTTTATTATTCTTATTATTACCACCACGGTTACATTTTACAATATACAGGGCAACATAACGTTGGTCAGCTTTCTTGGCCCTTTTTAATTGAAAATTCCAAGCTAGGTTGCAAGATGAAGTAGTGATATAGTACGTCAGAGATACTCACAATCGTATTTTTAATATACTGTATCTGTCTGCTGCATCTTTTTCGTTTACAACCTTTGCCGATTTTGTGGATTCTGATGAGTGCATGGTTTCCTCTCAGCAAAATCCTAAAGAGTAATCTAGGTACCTAAAACAGAATCTATGTTTATATCTACAGGAAGTTAACAAAGAAGGAGCGATCACTAGAAACGTTGGCAACTACTGCTCCAGTCTTAAAGCACAAGAGTTGGGCTACTTGGCTGTTTCTCCACTAAGAGGTAGCCGTGCTGTAATTCTTAAAGCCAAATTAACAGAATCAGAAGTTACTTCTAAACATTTACAGCATACATACAGCTAGTTTGACAAACTTTTGAAGGAGCTGACTACTTTCCTGCCTAAAAACTGAAACCCTCAACTAGCTTTCATTCCCTTTTTATGATGATGGCCTTCCTTCCATAAATACACACATTCTAGATAATGGAGCAAGGGAACCCAGGACAAGGGTCAAAATGTCTTCCCTTCAAAGGCCTCCAGGTTGAAGGCTGTATCCAAAAATCTTCGGAGCGAGACAAGATGAGTGTTTTTATTACCTGTGGCCGGAGCAGCAGCTGGGTCCCGACCAACATACCTTAAGATACAAGAGGAAATAAATTAGAGATTTCTCTGAAGTAGGTGTGGATATAATAATACCTGCTAATGCTCTAATTTCTGATGAATAGCTGATTATACAGGAGATAACTAGCAAGGCTGAATAGCTGTCTGCTACAGCATCCATATCTTATATGGGCAACTAGAAGTTCAGCCAACATTTACCCAGCTCTATGAGTAAAGTGGTCTTCCAAATTTCTTCACTCTATTTTCCAAAAAGATTTCAGATCTCTAATGTAGATCAGTGCTCCAAGCAGATTCCCCCATGTGGTCTATTTAGATTCCATAGGGGTCCACCAATCCATCTTAGAAGAAATGCAATTTACTGGCTGAACATACTCCATGCACTGCAAATTCCAGGCTTACCGCCTGGTGCTAAATAATTTTCAGGTGATCACTGATATCCAATGCAAGCATTGTTACCATATAGGTCGAGTATGGTTGACGATGGTCCGGAAACGAGGTTTGACATAGTCATAGTAGCCTATGTTCTTGTGCTCTTCTTGGCACCAGACAAGTTCGGCTTTAGCATATTTCTCAATTTCCTCTTTTAGCAAATCAAAAGGAAATGGTGAGATCTAGAGGAAAAACATCAAAGAACCCTCTGAAATATAAAGATGTCATGTTCTGCAGCTGTACATCTTATTCCCCAAATGCTTCACTAACGGGGTCTCCCATGCACACAAACAAGGAGGCTTAAAGGTTTTATTCGATCTATGAATCAAAGAGAACCAAACAGTCTGCATTTCTTGCACAGATGTGAGGATTATGGTGCAGTTATTCATTATATTTTTCCAAGCTTCCACCTGTTAGGGTGATAAGTGTGAGAGCATGCATGAAAATATAAATTAAAATAGGAATGTTGGTGATGATTTTTGTTTAAAAACTTGGTAGTTGTGGGAGAAGAGCAGGCAAAGTCTGGGGGCAGAGTCAAGAGAGTCATCAGCCTAGAATCATTACATTCCTATAAATGGTTTAAGTCCAAAGTCTCTTGAATTTCATTGACTCTTATCTAGTGTCAATTTAGTATTGAATGCTAGTTGACTAGAGTCTTATCTATAGGTTTGAGCAATAAATCAGCTTAACTGGAACTTAACATCTGATTCTTCATGCCTGACAGCAGCCCACATGCAAAACGGAATAGGCAGGATCACTTGAAGAAGGCTCCTTGCACTCCAAATGATGAGTAAAGAAATGATCCTGCATCTTAATCCAAGGAGAAATAATACTTTTCCCCCCTACACAAACAGTATCAGATTAGTCAACTGTGGGGTTGCAGTTAGCAGTTTTGTTACTTTTATATAGCTGAAGTATGGCTTTTTCTTGTGGGTTTTGCATCAGTGCAAATATTGCAGCTACTTTCATTTAGTATATATTTCTTAAATTTCACTATTATGAAATTACATCACCAAAATTAAGCTAGTTGGGGTCTCAGTATTCTAAGAGGAAGATGACTGGTATCATTTGTTTTCAATACCAATGCTCCCTAATGGAATGAAATTTGAATGGCTCATCTGATAAATATCAAACTAATAATAATTTAAAAAACAGTACATAGTTCTTGGTTCATGAACTATGCATACATTTGCCAGAAGAATTTCAATGATTATCTTTAGGCCAAGGAGAATTCATAGGCACATCAATTCAAAAGCCCATCTCAATTACTTAAAAAAAAATTTTACAGCATGCAATACTTTCAGGTAAATAAATATGAGAACATTCGGACCCTTTACTGTGCCATGTATTACTGGCTAATATCATGAAACCAAAATAAAGCAGAAGAAAAACATTTTCATTCAAACGTCCATTGGAGACACCAGGGCTTTTAACTTGCAAATGAAAGAAAGGGAGTGAAACATCACAGTGACAAGCAGAGTCACAATTAAGATGCAAATGATCGATAATATTATTAAAACTTTGTGGAGGAAAGATGGCTTTGTAATTTACATGATAAACTAGGTTCCATCAGGTACTATTTTAACCTTGGCATCCACTGTCACAATCAGAACAACCTTTATTTCAGTACAGAATAGTGCATTGAAATAAAAGCTCTTCTGATTGTGACAACAGATGCCAAGATTAAAATATTACCTGATGGAATCTACATACAGAATACTACTATTCTTTTTTTTTTCCTGATATTTTTTCTGCAAAAAAAAATCAAATAAAAGAGAACATTTCTAGCTCAGGGTTGAAATGAGGGGTCCTTGGTGTTCTCTGAACATTTGTTTTCTTGCAAATGTTTCATGACCCAACTAGGTAACATCATCAGTGCTAGAAAGAGGAGGAGGAGGAGGAGGAGGAGGAGGAGGAGGAGGAGGAGGAGGAAGTAGTGAAGGACTGTGGGATCTGTAGTGCTCTTTGAGCTTGGTTGTTTTCTTGCAGACATTTCATGATCCAAACTAGGTAGCATTGATGATGTTACCTACAAGAAAACAACCAAGCTCAGAGAGCACCAAGGACTCCTAAAAAACCCCACCAGTTTAGAGTCTGACTAATCAAAGACTCAAAGTTTGACTCTAATTACCACATAAATGTAAAATTGTTTCTAAAACAAATGTTCTAGAGTTTCTACAGCACACGTTTTACCTGCTCCAATCTGATTATAGCCACTGCTTTTTCCAGATCTTGATTTTTCCTTTCTTTAACAAGATCATAATATACCTTCCCAGTACAGAAAATCACCCGATTCACATCCCCAGGGGTTTCAGCGGCAACTCCTTCTTCTGCAATCACACGCTTAAACTTGGTACCTAGGAACAACACACAATGTTGGACTATAAAACCCAAAGATGAAACATTAATGTGATTAGTAGAATAAGAGGAATAATAGTATTTCTTATTCTTCTGATTCCACATTCATGATTTTCTGCAGAGATGTTCTAGGGCAGGGGTGTCAAACTCGATTTCATGAAGGTTGTGTTTGACCTCAGGGGCCAGGTGGGCGCAGCTGGGGTGGGCATGACCAGCTCGACATCACTGGTGTCAGGGGCACATGTGGTGGCCTGGACGGGGCTGGGGGATCCATTGTCTCCAGTTCCGTTTTCGGCTGCAACAGCCTTCTGCAGCCCTCTGCCAACAAATGGAGCTCCATATTCACTGGCAGAGGCACCACGGGCCAGTCCTTTGCTGTTTCCAGGGCAGCCCCACTGGTCAGGTCTAAGCACCCAATGGGCCAGATCCAGCCCCAGGGCCTTGAGTTTGACACTCTTGTTCTAGGGAATGGGCCAGTGGTGGTATTCAGCTGGTTCTATCTGGTTCAGGCGAAGCGGTAGTGGCAGCTGTGGGAGGCTCTGCCCACTCGTCCGGATGTCATCATGTCCCGTTTTCGATGTTCTGCACATGTGCAGAAGGTCCTGAGCATGCACAGAGGTAGCATGTGTGAGCAAAGCAAGCGCGCTCTCACATTTGCGAACCAGTCGCAGAAGTAAGTGAATACCACCTCTGGAATGGACAATGCAGGAAGCTCCACCCTTCCCAGAGGATCAGGCTAGTATGGGGATGAAGTTAGATCCTGTTGGTCCAGATTCCCAGGAATCAGTTTCTACGAGATCACAGCCCATATGCATGGGCCTTCTTGACCAGTATTTTTAGTGGTTAGGGAATTCTGAGAGTTGAATTCCACACATCTTAAATTTCCTACCTGCAAGTATATGTGTAAGATTAAGCATACATGTAAGCTTGCTTAGATGTATGTTTGTTTAATTTTATGCACATACTGATATGTTCATTTAATCTTACACACGTACATGAAATTACCTTTTATTTTTTATGGACCAAAAGCCAACGTAAGCCAGAATGGGGAATTCTGAGAGTTGAAGTCCACACATCTTAAATTTCCCACCTGTATGTACATGTGTAAGATTAAACACACCTATAAGCTTGGTTGTATGTATGTTTGTTTAATCTTACAGACATACTGATATATATGTTTAACCCTACAGACATACATGAGATCACCTTTTATTTTTTATAGCTCCAAAACCAACGTAAGCCAGAACACTGACCAAGAGGCATTCAGAGGAGAAACAGAGGAGGATTTCCCTCTTAGCTAATGGGTCATGGCAGGATAGGATGGTCCAGCCAGAGAGGTCGTATTGAAGGAGACTGACTCCCAAGTGAATACAGCCAGGATTCCACTCTCGTTCCTCCCAGCAGCTTCAGCAAAACTGAGCTCTATCTTCAGGCATCTTGGTGGGTCACTATTTTCCTCCCCCTGCTCTCCCTGTGGCCACAATGCACCAGATTTGAGCAGGGGACAGGAAATCCCGCAGGGTCAGCCCAAAACCCTGAACAGTTAGAAGCTCGGATTGTCTCCCCTGAGCAAGTCACAGCAAGCAAAACGTTTCCAAAACACGCAAATCTACCTGGCACCATTTCATCAAAACTGGATTTTGCTTCAGGATGTCTCAGCAATGACTTAGGGGTGAAGATAATTAGCTGTAAAATCATTAAAATGTGAGTTTGTCACCAGAGTCAGTACATAGTTTCCAGTATATTCAAACAAGCATTGAATCAAAGGCTGAATTGTTTACAACCAAATCATCAGTGAAGTCCTGGGTGAGGCCCTAACAGAAATAGCCTACTGAAAATGTCCCTCTTCCAATCACTTAGATTAATTGGGTCCTGCTCTTAAATAAGGTTCTGCAACTCCAGCCCACTCAATTATTTTTAAAGATAGCTCAAAGTAACCTCCCAAAGTGCATTTCATGAATCAAAGACACCACCACAAAAAATAAAACGAAAAATAAAAATGAAATAACCCAAGGTTTTACAGAAATTTCCAAACTGTTTCCATCAAAATATGTGGAAGCTGTAATTTACCAGATTGACATCAGAAAACTCCAGGTGAGGCAGAACAGAAAAATATCTCTGAGAATCGAATCATGCAGTTTTCACCCCTTGGAATCACTGACCCATTTGTATAGTCTGGATCAACTGGAAAAGGTGGAAAAGCAGCCAGATCCAAATGTACAGATAAATATTAATATTCAAAATGGGCAGAAAGATAACTTCCAGATAAGAAGACCACAACTGAGCCCAACATTTCTGTTGCTAAGTGAGACATTTGTTAAATGAATTTTGCCCCATTTTATGACTTTTCTTGCCATGTTTTTTAAGTGAATCCCTGGAGTTGTTAAGTTACTGACATAATTGTTAAGTGAATCTGGTTTCCCCCACTGACTTTGCATGTCAGAACGTCGCAAAAGGGGATCGTGTGACTACAAGACACTGCAACCGTGATAAATATGAGTCAGTTCCCAAGCATCTGAATTTTGAGCACATGACCAAGGGGACGCTGCAACAGTCATAAATGTGAAAAATGGTCATCAGGGACTTTTTTCAGTGCTGTTGTAACTTTGAATGGTCACTAAACAAACTGTTGTAAGTTGAGGACTACTTGTATAATGTCCTCATTGTTTCCATTCTTTAGGTCACTTCTGGGATATCAGTCTGGTCTTCTCTCATGCAACCTCTTGCAATCAGTAATTTGCATGCAATTGTGGTGCAGTGGTGCTGCAGTGGTTAGGATGCAGTAGTGCAGTTAATTCTGCTGACTGCTGGCTGCCAGCAGTTCAGCAGTTCTATCCTGACCGGCTCAAGGTTGACTCAGCCTTTCATCCTTCCAAGGTGGGTAAAATGAGGATCCAGATTGTTGGAGGCAACATGCTGACTCTGTAAAACCGCTTTGAGAGGGCTTTAAAGCACTGTGTAGTGGTATATAAGTCTAAGGGCTATTGCCAGTGCTATTACAGGCGATGCATAAATGACAAACACAACCATTTCACGACTTACCGGTTTCCTGAAGGGCAACAATATCTGCCTTCGGAGGACATGGAAATAGCTGGCTGGTGTTGAGCAGTTCACCACGATCCAATTGCAGTCATAGAGCTGAGAAACCTCAAAGTCGTCTTTGAATTGCTGGAGAGGGACAGGATGAAAGGTATTAGGAAGCAGGACGTGGCTTTCAGGCCATCTGCTACGGCCATTTGATTTTCCTAAGGGCTTAGAGACAGGTGGGAAGGGAGGGTCTTCAGGTGAAATGCAGCTGTTCCTTCAAGGCTCGTCTCAGTCAGAGGAACCTCAGATGCTCCTTGGACCGTCACAAAAGGCACCCAGAGAGCAGAATTTGTCAGTTGCAGTAAAACACAGCTCCTTGTGATGGCCCACAAAGATTCGTGCTTTCATTTGTGTTTTTATCTGGGGTTGTGCTCTATTGTGATTAATGTCAATGTAATAACTTAGGGGCTGTTAGGAAAATACACTGACATTTTTCCAGTTAGGAGCAATTTTGTGTACAAACAGTGGGACCCTACAAGTAGGGTCTTTAGTCTTGAGACCCAGGATTAAATCCCGGTCCTCTGTTTGTTTGTTTTTTGTTTTGTTTTTTTAATTTTATTTATATGCCGCCCTTCTCCGGAGACTCAGGGCGGCTTACAATGCGTTAAGCAATAGCCTTCATACTTTTGTATATTTTATACAAAGTCAGCTTATTGCCCACACAAACGGGGTCCTCATTTTACCCACCTTAGAAAGGATGGAAGGCTGAGTCAACCTTGAACTCGCAGTAATTGCAGGCAGTTGGATGTTAAATGTTGCCTTAGTAGGAGGCATTAGCCTCCTATGCCACTCAGGCTCCTGAGAGGTTCCCACCAGGGATCCAGGTTCCCACCAGAGATGACCAATCTACTCTTAGCAACCAGCCATGAAACTATATATATTATTACATTAATTTATTTGATTTTTTAATGAGTTTTACTGTTTTTTAAATGTGGATCCAAGATGGTGGATCAGGCAGGAGGCAAGTAGGAGGCTCTCTGCTCCTAACCAAGCTTAAACTGACTTATTTTATCTACTAACTGTTTTTAAGGCTTTGTTTTGGTTTTTAAATTTCCCAAGTTTTAAATTTTTATATTTTTTGAAATTTTATGCAACCTGGAGCTGTATTTTTAACAATTTTTAACAACCTGAGCTGGGCTCAGTCTTGGGAGTGCTTTGTTGCCGTTTTTTTTGTTACTGTTATCTAGGATTTACTGCTTTAGCTTGGAAGCTGAGTACTGCCTAGCTTTGATCTGACTTCTTTTTATCTGACTTATTTTATTTTATTTTTAACTACCATTTTTGCTATTCTACTTATTTTACTATTTTTACTTACTCCCTGCTCCTTGCTCTGCCGGGAGGGCAGGATCCTTGCCTTACTCGTGACGAATTTTGCTGTTATTTGCATCAGGGCTTGTTTCCTCTTGACTCCTCTTCCTTTGGAGCTGGACTCGTTTCAGAAACTAGATTTTTTGCTATATTACATAATGAAATCAAGGAAAAGGACCAGATCCTTTACTGACTTGGCTTCCCAACCTTCCTTGAAGCAATCCAAGATTGAGGACTTTGCTTTAATTCGACCTCCCTGCCTGGAAACTCCAGCTCCTTCTCATCTGACTGCTGTTGTGACCCTTCGTTGGTCGAGGATGTCGTCCCCCGAGTTGAGAACAAAGGCTCCTCAAAAACTACGGTCCCCACTCAACCTTCAAATGAACTTACTCTTATAGAACTCTTGGCCCAGCAATGTTTTCTGGTTGCAGAAACAACAGCGAGCATACAGTCACAGCTTGATAAAATATTAAGTACCTTAGATTGCCTGGCTTCCTTGATTGCCGATGGTTGCCCTGGACGGACAACTCGGCAGCCTGATGCGGTGACAGGGCCCTCTCTGTCGGGCCCCAGCAAAGGTACTGGTTGGGGTGGCCCTGCCAGTGGGTTGAACTCTGCACCTCTGGGCGTGAGAAGCCACCTGGTTCTACAGCCAAGACAGGTGGCCCTTAATATTAATCCCATTAATGGCAATTTGCCTTATTGGGGCTCAATTCAGCTGGCAAGGGGTCACAGTTACTGGGGTTGACTGCTGATGATTTGAAGAAGATTGAACTTTTACCCTCCCCTGTATACTGTACCAGAGTGTTACTCAATTTTGATAACCCTAGCACCCCGAAACTCTTCTTCAGGAGAAGATCTCTGCTAAGATCTTTCGGCATTGTGCCAAGTAGAGTCTTCAAAGAGATGTCGATTAAGCCACTTTTAAGAAACGGACAATCTGTGACCATCAGGAGACTTACAGCCCCAAAAAGACTCTTAGCAGCATATACTAATGTGCCAATTTTGAATGCCATCCCTGATAGTAGACCATCTATTAAATACTCATCCATTTCTGTAAGGCTTCCTGATGGCATCCTCTCAGACGGCACCTTGACTGTTTGTCCTACAGCCGGTCAAGTCTACCCCATTCAGCGAGGCCCATCTGATCAGGAAGTCTGCCACGATTTAATCAGCTGGGAAGAAATGGCCCCAAAGGAAGCGATACCAGCCCAGGGCTTTCAAGGCTCCTCAGCGAATAAGCCTCAGGCTAGTGCCTCTGGGATTCCATCTATCCATGAAACCAACTCATCTCAAGACAATTTCTGGAATCTGGAGGAGATACAGCTTTTCGACTCCTTTTGTGCACTCCCACAACCAGAAAGGGCCCAAATTATAAAGCGCCTGTCTGCAGTTAAATCCAAGCTTTGGAGTCTTTCACTACCTGATAAGGATCCCCTTGGACCCAGGAAGTCCACATTGATCTAGCAGAGGCAGTTTCCTCGGCCCTCCCTCCAGAATGTCCAATTCATCAACTTGAAGATCCAGGGCTACTCCAAACCTCGTCTGTTGATGTTACTGAATGCTTGCCAGGTAAGCAACCAACGAACAATGGAAGCACAAACTGGACTGCGTTCAGAGCCCTACAGCCTCATGAACAAGGCTCGCCTCCCCTCCACTCTTCCTTGCCTTTATCTTCCAAGAGGCTGACACTTCCATCTAATAATGGCTGTATTTTTTTGGATCTGAAGGGCTCTCTGACAAAAATTAATTATATAGAATGACTAGCAAACCCGGCATCCCCCCCTTGCACACTTAGATGCCTTTCATGGAATATAGCAGGTTGGGGGAGAAGATGCGGCACCTTGGACTTTATCAACTATATTCAGTCATTTGATGTGGTCCTGCTTCAGGAGACCTGGGCATGAGATAAGATATCCCTTACAGGGTTTACGGCCATTTCTTTGGCTGCTACCAAACAATCTAAGACGGGAAGACCTAAGGGTGGTTTAGCTTGCTTGGTCTCTACCTCCCTGAAAGTGGAGACAGTGGAGCTGCCCCCCTGTGGGTCCTTAGCTATGGCATTCCTAATTAAGAGAGGTCATAGTAAAATGTTAGTGTTCAATGTCTACCTTCCCCTGACGGTGAGGCAAGCCGACACTAAGGCTCAATGGGGTGAACTGGAGAGCTATATTACTTGAACAGAAACCAAATTTCCAGCGCTGTACATCTTTATAGGGGGCGACTTTAATGCCCGATTGGGAGGCCAAATTCCCCCATCGATTGAGGCACTCTATTCCCAAGAAATCTGCCAGGCCATAGGACACCAGATTTCAGCCAGGCATTCTAAGGATGAGCTAACAAATTTTGCCGGCGCTCAACTAGCCCTCCTAGCATCCCAACACAATAAGACAATCCTTAATGGGAGTACCCCAGGCAATCTAGCGAGTGAATTTACTTTCAGTTCCTCACGGGGGAGTAGTTATTGATTTTATTTTTATTTTATTTATTTTATTTCCAATTTATATACCGCCCTTCTCCCTGAGGACTCAGGGCGGTGTACAGCCAGACATAAAAAACATAAAATATAAATATTAAGACATTTAAAATATATATATAATTTGGCTACAAAATTTAAAACTCACAGACCAATTAAAATATTAAAAATATTTAAAATTTCTTCTTAAGCCAGCCCGGCTTGTTGGAAAAAATGTGTTTTTAGGGCACGGCGGAAGGCACTGAGGTCATGAATTCTCCTAATCTCCGGAGGCAACTGGTTCCAGAGGGTGGGTGCCCCCACAGAGAAGGCTCTCCCCCTGGGAGTCACCAGCCTACATTGTTTGGCTGATGGCACCCTGAGGAGGCCCTCTCTGTGGGAGCGCACGGGTCGATGGGAGGTCATCGGTGACAGCAGGCGGTCTCGGAGATAACTAGGCCCTATGCCATGGAGCGCTTTAAAGGTGATCACCAACACCTTGAAGCGCACCCGGAAGACCACCGGAAGCCAGTGCAGCTCGCGCAGGAGCGGTGTTATGTGGGAGCGCCACGCTGCTCCCGTCACTACCCGCGCGGCCGCATTTTGGACCAGTTGGAGCCTCCGGGTGCTCTTCAAGGGGAGCCCCATGTAGAGAGCATTACAGTAGTCTAGGCGGGAAGTGACAAGGGCGTGAGTGACTGTGCACAGGGAATCCCGATCAAGAAAGGGCCGCAACTGGCGAATCAGGCGAACCTGACAAAAGGTCCCCCTGGCTACAGCTGTCAGATGTTCCTCCAAGGACAGCTGCCTATCCAGGAGGACTCCCAGATTGCGAGCCCTTTCTGCGGGGGCTAAAGACTCGCCCCCGATAGTCAGTGATGGAGTCAACTGACTATATCGGGATGCCGGGAACCACAGCCACTCCGTCTTGGACGGGTTGAGCTTGAGTTTGTTTCTCCCCATCCAGATCCGCACGGCTTCCAGGCACTGGGACATCACTTCGAGGGCATCATTGGGGTGGCCTGGGGTGGAGATGTACAGCTGGGTGTCATCAGCGTACTGATGGTATCTCACCCCAAAGCCACGGATGATCTCACCCAGCGGCTTCACATAAATGTTGAACAGAAGCGGCCCTGCGGCACTCCACAAACGAGAGGCCTCGAGGTCGACCTCTGCCCCCGTCAACACAAACTGCGACCGGTCGGAGAGAAAGGAGGAGAACCACTGTAATACAGTGCCCCCCACCCCCAACTCTTCCAGCCGGTGCAGCATGATACCATGGTCGATGGTATCAAAAGCCGCTGAGAGATCTAATAGGGCTAGGACAGAGGAACATCCCCTGTCCCGAGCCCTCCAGAGATCATCAACCAACGCGACCAATGTGCTAATTTCCCAGCCACTAAGACAGGCAGTCCATGTTTTTTTTGTGGACTGCCTCACGGAGAGCGACCACTACCCCCTGGTCACAATCATTGGGCTCTTTACAAATATACATCTGCCTAAGGGCCCCCAAATACTGGATCCTTATGTGGCCTCTTATGCAAGGAGGATCAAATGGTCTCCCAAGACTGAAAGAAAGTTCCACTCTCTTTTATCATCCCCGGAGTGTCTTAGCCAATACAATCAGGCCTTAACATGCAGTGACTCAGCGGCAATCTCAACCATCGAATCATTAATTAATAGTATCCAAAGGGAACTAGGAGCTGACCGTAGGCCAAGTGGCCCATATCATCCAAGAAGCAATCCCTGGTTCGATGAAGAATGTGTGCTGCTCAGGAACAAGATTAGACAGGTTTACCTGCTCTACCGTAATCGAGGGGACAAACACCTACCCGAGGACTACTATCGCCTGAAGCGGGAGTATAAAAGACTAATTGTTAAGAAAAAGAGGGCCAAAGAAAAAGAGAAGTGGGACCTACTTCTCTTCTCTATCCAGCAGAAGAACACTTGATTATTTTGGCAAATTGTTGCCAGTTCACTGCCTGGCAACAGAATCTCTGTATTTCCAACAGAGATTGGGAAAGCCATTTTGGATCAATCTTCCAGGCTTCAATAGTCACGACCGGACTTGGACCACAACTGCCCCCTGCAATTCTGGACTGGCCCCCCGTGACGCATGCTGAGATCAATGAGCTTATCTCTGAACTCAAGTCAGGCAAAGCTCCTGGCCCTGATGCTATACCCCCTGATCTGCTAAAATCTAATCCCAAGTGGTGGACTCCTCTCTTAGCAACACTTTTTACCCATATCAATACCTCTGGCAGGATTCCTACTTCCTGGAGCCTAGCAATTATTGTTCCTATTTTTAAACAAGGAAATAGGAACAACCCAGCCGATTATCGTCCCATATGCCTGCTCTCCATCATTGGAAAATTGTATGCTAAATATCTCCAACGCCGACTCCTCACCTGGGTCGAGGAGTCCAACATTATTGGTGCTGAACAGATAGGGTTTAAAGCAGGCTGTGCCACATTGGACCACTGCTTTGTCCTAGCGCACCTTGTCGACAAATATACCATCATACCAGGTGGTAAACTTTTTACTGCTTTTATCGATCTAAAGGCAGGGTTTGATTCAATCCCAAGGGAATTGTTGTGGTCAAAATTGCTCAAAAGTTCCATCGATAGACGTCTTTTGTTCTTAATTAGATCCCTATATAATCAGACTTCTAGTCAGGTCAGGTGCGGTTTACAGGGAGAACTCTCAAATCCCATCCCGATAAAGAGTGGAGTAAGACAGGGCTGTGTCCTGGCTCCTCTTTTGTTTAACTTATTCTTATGTGACTTGGCCTCTTACATTGGACGTACTGAGTCTCACGCCCCAAAGCTGTCAACTACGAAGATCCCGCTTCTCCTTTATGCTGATGACGCAGTCCTCCTATCACTGACGAGGCTTGGTCTGAAAAGGCTTCTTTCTGCATTTGGGTCCTACTGCGCTGAGAATCACTTGTCCAATAATTACAACAAATCAAAAGTATTGGTGTTCTCTAGAGCCCGGAAGCTACATAACTGGGCTATTAAGGGTAATGCTGTCAAGCAGGTTTCCCATTTTAAGTATTTAGGTATTTATTTTCAGAACACCGGTGCTTGGACTAGACATCGAACCCAGGTGCAGAATTCAGCCTCTTGTAGCCATCAGCAGATTTTAAGATTTTTCTATACCCAAGGTGGCCAATCTATTCCTTCTGCTCTGCATATTTACAAAGCCAAAACCTTGGCCCAAACTCTTGACGGAGTTCCTATATGGATACAGGGCTTCAAGGAGTGTATCGAAAGAACCCAGGCTGCTTTTTAAAGGAAACTTTTGGGTCTCTCTCCCTGTGTTGGCTTTGCTCCGATGTACCTGGAACTGGGCATTCGATCAGTCGAATGCATGGTGTGGATCAACACCTTTAAATGGTGGTTTTGGGTGCTCTTTTTGGCAGCCCCTGGTAGCCACCTCTCCCTGGTGTTAGCTGACTCCTATACGTCTCGATGGGAGAGGGAACTGACGAAGAAACTCCACCTGTTAGGCTTTTCGGGGGATGCCATGGGAGACTATGGCCTTAAAGACGCCCAATCTAGGGTAGTCCAATGGCTTGTGGACATAGACTTACAATACCTGAGAGCCAGAGCCAATAAGACCTGGTCCCCTCTGGTCTTCAGCCAATTTAATAATTACGGACTGAGGATGGCCTCATATTTTTATACTCTAACCATCCCCAAGTATAGAAGAGTCTTCTCCCTTGCTCGTTTTAATGTCTTGCCTTCAGCATTGCTGGACGGACGATTCAAGAGGCTCCCGATGGGCGAACGGCTATGTCCCTGTGGTAGAGCTGAGGTAGAGACTGCAGAGCACGTCCTGTTACACTGCCCCATGTACAACGTAGACAGGACCAATTTGATGTCTCTCTTAGAGACAGACCTTTGTGGGCCCAATGCCAGTGATTTGGCCTTGTACTGTTTAGGGGATGGCTCCTCATACACTACCTCTCAGGTCTCAAAATTCTTTTTAAGAGCCGTAACCATTAGAGGAGAGTGCTGTGGTTCCTCTCGGCCGGGGCTTCTGGCGACCGGCTGTTCGTGATGATGCTTTTCCTATGTTTTTTTCTGTAGTTATGCTTGCATTTTGGTCTGTGACCGTAAATAAAGTATTATTATAAATGTGGTTTTTTATATTCTGTAAGCCACCTTGAGTCGCCATGGGCGAATAGGCGGCAATATAAATCATATATATATATATATATATATATATATATATATATATATATATATACATACACACACACACACACACACATACACACACACACATATATATATATTAGGTCTTTGGTTATTCGGGTTTTCTCCCGCATAAAATTGGAAGTGTCTTGGCGACGTTTCGACGAAGTCTCATTCGTCATCTTCAGGCTGGTGTTCTCGGCTTCGTGCTTCCAGGAAACCCGTTATTCGGAGAAAACCCGAATAACCAAAGACCTACATACCCGCGAAAACCTCAGAAAACATATATATATTAGCATATATATATAAAAGCATATGAAGTCTACGAAAAAGAAACATTGTATCTTTAACACGGAAGATTTAAAAAAGGGTGTGGCTCACTGACGAAGTCTAAAAAGGCAGAAATGGTCCATCTGAGTCTCCCAGAGTGCAACAGAGAGTTGCAAGGAAAAAAGCCCAGCACTTGTGAATTGAGATTTCACAGAACCAGGGCGGCAGAACATCATAGTTTACATAGGTAGAAACCTGGCTAGATAGAAAAGCATATGACGCCTACAAAAAAGAAAAGGATACATTGTATCTTTAACAGGGAAGATTAAAAAATGGACGTTGTCTTACCTGAACGTCCTTTCTGCATAGCAGAGGGTCCAGCAGTCATTACAGGGTTAACTTGGAGTTCCAGTAACGACTGAGTCTGCAATTTGTGAAGCTCCTCCCATATCCACTGACTACCCAGATTTCTGATGAGGGAGATTCTGCAGACCGAATAGCTGAGCTGGGAAACCACAACAAAGAACAGAAAGAAACCCCCCCCACCACCACCACGAAATACGAAGAAGAAGAAGAAGGACCGGATAGGGTGGGGATGACTGCTGGACTCTCTGCTACACAGAAAGGACGTTCAGGTAACACAACGTCCATTCTACTATAGCGAGGGTCCAGCAGTCATTACAGGGACATGCCAAAGCAGAACCTCTATTGGGGGGGAACTACCGGTCTGAAATAGAATCCCCTTGAAGCACCTGCTGCAAAACACGGTGGCCAAAGGCCGCCTCTGCAGAAGCGTATACATCCAACTTATAGTGACGAATAAACGGAGAAGGGGAAGACCATGTGGCTGCCCAGCAAATATCCTCCAGAGATGCCTGAGTGGCCCAGGCTGCGGACATGGCAGCACTACGAGTGGAATGAGCAGTGATCCGGGAACGCACTGGCAATAACTGAGCCTCGTAAGCAGAGGCAATAGTGGACCTAAGCCACTGACCCAAGATGGGGGAGGAAACCCTCAGACCCATAGAGGAAGGTAGGAAAGAAACGAAGAGACTCTCTGAACGTCTGAATGAAGAAGTCCTCCTAAGGTAAATCTTGAGGGCTCTACGAACGTCCAGAGTGTGCCAGGTCCATTCCCTATGATGAGAAGGGGAGGGACAGAAGTTGGGAAGGATGAGTTCCGAAGCTCTATGGAACGGGGAATTAACCTTAGGATGAAGGAAGGATCTAATTGGAGAACCACTTGGTCCGAATGGAAGACGCAAAGGTCCGAATGAGAAGAGAGAGCTGCCAATTCAGAGATCCTGCAAGCCGAGGTTATGGCAACCAGGAAAACCACCTTATAAGAAAAGAACCCTAAACCCACCCATCTCAAGGGCTCAAAGGGAGTACGGGTGAGTGCAGAAAGAACTTTGGGGAGATTCCAGGTAGGGTATCTGTGTAAAGTAGGAGGGTGAAGGTTAGAGGGCCCCCTGAGGAATTGCCTGATGAGGGGACGTCTGGAAAGGGGCAGAGAAGACCCACAAGACAAAATCGAGGCAAGGGTAGACACCTGTCTGCGCAGGGTGCTAGGAGCCAAACCTGAAGACAACCCAACTTGAAGGAACCCCAGGACCTGCTCTTCTGAGGCATCTAAAGCGACCAGGCCAGAGTGAGAGCACCAACAACAGAAGGACAGCCAGGTGGAGTTGTAAATGCGGTTCATGGAATCCCGACAAGATGCCTGAACGGTAGCTATGATGTCAGACGAGAGACCTCGACTGCGGAAGATTTCCCGTTCAACCTCCATGCGGTTAGTTGAAGCCACTCGATGTCTGGATGCAGAAGATCTCCTTGACTGAAAGCTCTCTTGTCTTGAGGAAGATGCCAAGGAGGAGCCACCGACAGAGCTACCAGGTCCGCGAACCAAGGACGGCGAGGCCAATGGGGGGCGATGATGATCAGCTCGGCCTCCTCGACGAGAAGCTTCTGAATGACCTTGGGAAGAATTGCCAAAGGTGGGAAGGCGTACAGAAGCTCCGGTGGCCAGGGACTCCGAAGGGCGTCTACTGCTTCTGCCCCCTGGTCTGGAAACTGCAAGAAGAACCTGCTCGTCTGATGATTCTTGCTGGAGGCGAACAGGTCGACAGCTGGCATCCCGAACTGTTGGGAGATCTGGCGGAAGATGGCTGGTCGAAGACGCCACTCGCCCTGGTCCACTATGGCCCTACTGAGAAGATCTGCTCGCACATTCGCTTCTCCGGAGATGTGGGCGGCTCTGATGGATTCCAGGTGTTTCTCCGACCAAAGGCCCAGCAGGTCGGACTCCTCCATCAGACATCGTGACTGCGTTCCCCCTAAGCGATTCACGTGGGCCTTCACTGCTACGTTGTCTGTCCTGACTAGAACGTGAGTGCCCTCCAGCTGGTCCTGGAATGCCCTGAGAGCTAAGTGAATGGCTCTGAGCTCCAACCAATTGATACCATTGGATAGATCGGCCTGGCTCCAGCGACCCTGAGCAAACAGGTTTCCCAAGTGTGCACCCCAGCCAAAGAGACTGGCATCGGTGGTCAAGACCAACAGAGGGGTTTCCCTGAAAAAACGTCCCTTCGATAGGGCCGGGGACATCCACCAGGTTAGAGAAAGAAGAACTTTGGGTGATAGCCAAACTAGGGCGTTGGAAGAACTCATGAGGAACCGTTGAAAGGGTAGGAGGAACCACTGCAGAGCCCTGCAATGGAGACGGGCCCAAGGGACGATCCCTATACAGGACACCATCTTCCCAAGAAGCTGCGACAGCCGACGCACTGGAACCAGCTGTTCTAGAGAGACCTGCCCGACTAGGGACCGCAAACTGATCAGGCGCTCTTGTGACAGATAAACCTTGCCCTGGATGGAATCTATTATGGCCCCCAGATGTTGAATATGAGTCGTCGGTACCAGGTGGCTCTTGGCCTTGTTGATTGAGAAACCGTGACTTTTCAGGACCTGAATGGTGATGAGCAGGTCCTGATGCGCTAACCTCTCCGAGCCGGACTGGATCAATAAATCGTCCAGGTAAAACTGGATCTGAACGGAAACCGCTTGGAGGGAGGCCACTAGTGCTGCCATCAATTTGGTGAACACTCGGGGAGCCGAGGAGAGTCCGAATGGAAGAGCCCAGTACTGGTAATGACAAGACGCCAGACAAAAATGAAGAAATTTGCGATGGGCCAAACAGATGGGAACATGAAGATACGCCTCCGTCAGATCGATAGACATGAGGTCGTCTCCCTCCCTGATGGATTCTAGGATGGATTGAAGAGATTGCATTTTGAACCGACGGTAGATTATGCAACGGTTCAGGGACTTCAGGTCGAGAATGGCCCTCCAACCCCCCAATGACTTCTGTACGAGGAACAGGTGGGAGTAGAACCCCTGTCCTCTTTGGTCTACTGGAACTGGTTCGATGGCCCGGATCTGAAGGAGATGCGCCACCGCCTCCTCCAGAAGAAGCCGTTGAGACCTGTCCCGCGAGAGAGGGACCCTGAGGAATCTTGTGGGAGGGGTGGAGAGAAATTCTAAAGATAGTCCCTGGCAGACCGTCTCCCTGACCCAGGCATCCGAGGTTGACACCTCCCACTGGCTGGCAAAGAGTGCCAGGTGGCCTCCTATGGGAGGGTCGGGCAAAGAGTCAGCGAAACCTGTGGGAAGAACAACCCCTCCCCCCTCTGAAAGATTTGCGACTTTGGCCGCGGAATCCAGGACCTGATTGCCTCTCCTGAAATCTATCTTGCCTGGGAGATTGAAATCTCTGGAACCTGGAGGAAGGAAAACTCGAGGGGGGGGGTGTTCCAAAAGGAAGAAGGGGAAGGACGACCTTCTGACCTTCGGGACAAGCTAGGCAGGATTTTCCTCTTATCCTTGGATTCGATAAGCAAGGGCTCAAGAGGAGGACCAAAGAGAAGGTTCCCCGAATATGAGGAAGATGCCAAACGCCACTTATTCTTAGTATCAGCCTGCCATTGGCGAAGCCAAAGGAGGCGGCGAGAGGTGATGCTGGAACCAATGGATTTAGCTGCAAATCTGGAGGCGTTAAGAGTGGCATCAGCAGAATACTCCAGAGCTACTATAATTTTATTGATATCCTGGAGAGCCCTAGTGTCAGACAAAGGTAAGAGACCCTGCAGTTGTCTAACCCACATAAGGGTACCCCTGTTAAAGAAAGAGGCTGCTGAAGAAGCCCGAATGGCCCATGCTGCAGCTTGGTGAGCCTTAGTCAGGGAGTGCTCTAGACGCTTGTCCTCAGGACGGAGGCCTTCCTCCGGAGGGCCTGTGAGCACTGAAGGATTAGATAGAGCCACAATAGGCAGATCCACTATTGGAACCTGCAAAATTGAAGAGATGTTAGAATCCAGATTATAAATGCGTCTGTCCACTGAACTAGGATTAATCCCAGAAACTGGGGCTGACCATTGTCTAGTAATAACATCCTTAAACATCTTGGGACCTGGGATTTCTTCCATTTCCGGAGTAGGTTCCTCAAAGAGAGAAGAGGATGCCCCTGCTTCCACACCCAAAGAGTCAGGCTTCTGTGAAGGGAGACCCAGGCCAGTGGTTAATTTGGCCTTGTGGAGAAGGGATTTGAAAACCTGAGGTTTAAATAACCCAACGAATGAAGGTTGATCAGGAGAAAGATCTTCATCATCAGATAAACCAGGCTCATCTAGCTCCTCCCCCGTAGCAGACCCCTGACCGGCATAGGTTCCAGAATAATCCTGCTCTTGTGCCTGTTCAGGGTCAGCAGAACCCTGAGTGAGTAAAGACCCATGAGTCCTGGCCTGTTCTGAAACCCAGGATCCAGTACTATGTTGCCTTTCCGCAGCAATGCCCCGCTGCACAGCCTCTTGAATAAGGGTTGCTAAATCAAGAGGTTGGCTAGGAACCATCCCAGAAGGAGGAAGAGAAACCTCTTCCTGGGTGGCCATAGGTTCAGGAGGAGACTGAACTGACTCCTGTTGAGGAGTTAAAACTGGAGCCTGAGGGGCCACCTGAGGGGAAGCTATAACCTGCACAACAGGAAAAATATGGGGAGGGGGGGGAATGCTGAACAGCCCCAAAAAGAGCAGAAGCCTCAGCTTGAGAAGGAGGAATTGTGCTCACATCTGGAGACCAGGAAGCCATTCCAGGCTGATCAGGAGAAGCAATAGGGTCCACAGCAGAAGCCTCCATGTCTGGAGACTGGGGAAACTCCCCTCTAGTGGCCTGCTGAACTGCTCTCTCAACTGCCCTTTCCAGGGACTTAGCCTCCACCCTTTCGCTAGATCGAGACCCTTTCTGAGCAGGCTGGGCTTTGGAAGCAGAAACCTTGCTCCGTTTAGAATGGCCCGAATCCGAACCGGTAGATGAGGAAATTGAGGGCTGAGATGGAGCTGGTCTCTTAGAAGGGCGAGAGGGAGGCTTGGAAGCCATAGAAAGGCTGGGCTTGAAGTGGCTGGAAAGAGGTTAAATTCCTGTGCCGGCACTCAGAGGAGTATAGATCAAAATGGCCGCCCCTGCAAGGGAAAACAAAATGGCCACCCCCACAGAGGAAAACAAAATGGCCACCCCCACAAGGGAAAACAAAATGGCCACTGCCACAAGGGAAAACAAAATGGCCACCGGGGGGGAACGCCCAAAAAAACCCCTCCGAATTGAGCAGAAACGGGCTTACCAAGCTCCAGTGCTGCCTGCAAAGACCTCTGGAGAAGCCTCACATGGACAGCTGATTCTCCAGGCCCACTGAGTCCAGGGTAAGCCACAGCCAGTAAGCGTATGGAGCAACACCCAGGGACGCCAAATTGGGCCTGCCAGCCTGCAGACCCACCACTGTAAAAAGCGGTCCTCAGCGGTATTGGGCGTGAGCCTGTCTCGCTGGAGAAAGCAGAGCTCAACCAGGTCCCTGGGAGCTCTGCAATCCTGCAAGTAAGGAAAGAACTAACTACCAGAAGGAATTATTATCTAATTTAAAGAATAATTCCCAGCTCAGCCAAAATAGGTCTAACCAGAACGACTGAGTCTGAGATCTGGCTAGTCAGTGGATATGGGAGGAGCTTCACAAATTGCAGACTCAGTCGTTACCGGAACTCCAAGTTAACCCGGTAATGACTGCTGGACCCTCGCTATAGTAGAAAGGGTGTGGCTCACTGACAAAGTCTAAAAAGGCAGAAATGGTCCATCTGAGTCTCCCAGAGTGCAACAGAGAGTTGCAAGGAAAAAAGCCCAGCACTTGTGAATTGAGATTTCACAGAACCAGGGCAGCAGTACATCATAGTTTACGTAGGTAGAAACCTGGCTAGATAGAAAAGCATATATATAAATATATATATATACAATATTTGGGGTTCCCTGCCTCTGAAGTGCCAGTTGTTAGGAAGGTGAGTAAACCCATAGTTACTGTATATACTCAAGTATAAGCTAGTTTTTCAGCACATTTTTAATGCTGAAAAAGCCCCGCCCCCCGGGCTTATATTTGACTGAGGAAAAATGCCTTTTTTCCCTGCAACCCGTTTTGGCTTCCAGGGGCTGCAGGGAGGCTTGCTAAGGCCAAAATGGGGCGTGGGAGGGTGCGGTGCCCCCCCCGTGCCCCGTTTTGGCTTCCAGGGGCTGCAGGGAGGCTTGCTAAGGCCAAAAAGAAAGAGAGAGAAGAAAGAAAGAGACAAAGAAAGAAATAAAGAGGGAAAAAAAGAAAGGGAGAGAGAGAGAATGCAGGTATCTCTTAACAGAGGCTTGAACTTGCCTGAAATTAGATCAAGCCCTACATCACTTAACCCAATGTATCAGATTAAATTGTTATTGAATTATTTTTGATATATATACTACATTCACTTGTGTAATTTAGTTATAGTGTAGTTTACACTATGCACTTACAGAGCTAGTTTACTGTTTTTCTTTGAAATAAATATTCAAAAACATTTAACCTACTGATGCCTCAATTAATGTAATTTTATTGGTATCTATTTTTATTTTGAAATTTACCAGTAGCTGTTGCATTTCCCACCCTAGGCTTATACTCGAGTCAAAAGGTTTTCCCAGTTTTTTTGTGATAAAATTAGGTTCCTTGGCTTATACTCGGGTCGGCGTATACTCGAGTATATACGGTAATTTCCCTGATATATTTTAAAAATTGAATATTTCAGCCAAAGTTTCTCTGGATAAATGTAATGACTGAAAATACTAAAATTATCTGCTTTGTGTAACCTATTGTAAATTGTGTGGCAAATCTGCTAAGATCAGATAATTTGAGTGGTGGTTATGAGGTCTTGTTTGCTGTATTTTATATTCCTGCATCAGGTAAATAATACGTATTAATTGGCCCACTATCTGTCCATGCACATTTTATATTTTACTAATATGTGGTGATCCTAGTTGTGATTTTATTGATTTTCTAGCAATGGAAGCTTATAATGACTATATGCAGAGGGGTTTTCTTTCCACTTGCCTTTTTTTTTTGAAGTCTGCTCAATTAATATCATTGATGATCTAAAACCAGTGATTGATAGGAAATGTTATTAACAAGGATGAAATGGCAGGGGAAGAGATAGCGAATCAATCAATAAACCTACTTACAGGGAATGCATCGGGATCATCATTACTCATCTGAAGGAACCTCTCCGGTCTGGCTGACGAATGCTCTGGACCCTGATAGTTACAGCATTTGAAGGAAAACAAGTTTAATTATCTACCCTCTAAATCCAAATAAAATTGTCATTTCAGGCAGAATTGCTCTGGCAACAGTGCAATACAAAATTAACAGCTACAAAGGATCACATGATATACAAGCTGGTCCAGCAAGATATTTTAACAGTAGAAATCCTGCTTGAATCATGACATGAATTTATATCACTTGATTCAAACAGTTGAGTAGAAGCCGTAGCCTTTACCACCAATGGCTGCTGCGCAGATTTAGTAGCTCATTACTATGTGTGTCTATTATAAGTGTGGAACGCGTTATAACTCTATAAAATCTCTCAGCATCGAGACTTACTAGAATCAGCGGGGCTTATTCTCGGGTATATATTAAATCACCTATAAACATTTGCCATCTTCTTCACTAATACTTTTATTCTTCACAAAAGATTCACATTACAGAAGAACCATTGAAGGTGTGAGGATTACTGAACCAGGCAGGGGAGCTGGACCAGAAGACCTCAAAGCCCTCTTCTAATCCTTCTGTTCTGTGAACCTATTTCAAGCAGGTGGAACATAGAATAATACGGTTGGAAGGGACTTTGGAGGTCTTCTAGACCAACCCCCTGCCCAAGGCAGGAGATCCTATACCTATTCTGGACTTTCTTTGAGCTTCATGAGGTGGATACACATGACCACAGAAAGAATAACAGAAAAACAGAGTAACAAAGTTGGAAGGGACCTTGGAGGTCCTCCAGTTCAACCCACCCACCCACCCACCCCCCAAGCAGGAGACCCTATATACCCGTGATGGCGAACCTATGGCACATGTGCCACAGGTGGCACACAGAGCCATATTAGTGGGCACACCAGCTCAGCTCTGGGGCGCATGCGTGCGCCAGCCAGCTGATTTTCGGGCCTTCTGGGCCCACCAGAAGTAGAGAAACAGGCTGTTTCCTGCCTTTGGAGGACTTGGGGAGGGTGGGGCCCATTTCCTGAATCCCGGTGGGATAGGAAGTGACTTTTTTGCTGTCCCCAGAGACTCCTAGAGAGGCTCCTAGAGACTGAGGACAGCAAAAGAGTCACTTCCTGTCCCACCGGGAGTTGGGAAATGGGTCCTTTCAGCCTCCGTAGGGCCTCCAAAGGAGTGGGAAAGGCTGTTTTCGCCCTTCCCAGATAAATACAGAAGATCTGGAATCAGGTAAGAAAGAAAAACCGGCCTACCAGGCCATCATGTGCCAGGAGCAGGGTGGTGGTGCATGCGCATGGGCACGTGCACGCGCGATCCTCCCCGGCCCCCCCCCCCCTCTCCTGGCACGCGATGGCAAAAAGGTTAGCCATCACTGCTATATACCATTTCAGATAAGGGGCTGTCCCGTCTCTTCTTAAAAACCTCCTATATTTTAAAAGCCTATTTAAATAGGAAAGGCAAAATACGTAGGAAAAAAATGCATTATTTCAAAGCTTCAGTAAAGAAATGAATTGCTTCTTGCCAACCCGGAAGTATTATTGCAATTGGCGAAAGGCTTACCATTCCTTCCATTCCGTGGGGCAAAAGAAGGATGATTCCATTGTGACGGACCCACTTGGCTTGCCCAGAACTGATGAACTGGTCAATGATGCACTGGGCGGTGTTGTGAAAATCGCCAAACTGAGCTTCCCAGCACACAAGAGCATTGGGACTCGACATTGCAAAACCAAGTTCAAAACCTAAGCAAGCAAGAAAGCAAGAAAGGAAAAGGTGCGATCAAACTCAACTGTTGCCATAGTGGAAAATACAAGGAGTCCTTCTTTAGTGATATTCCCCAAGTAAGACTGCCAAATCAGGCATTAAGCAAAGCATCGTAAAACCGTGACTGTGCTTAGGATTGGACTTCAGCTTTCCTTTATTTGACAGACCCGCAAAGGCTGTAAAAATGTGAATACTGGTCATAACATTACTTTTTCATCATTTTTGCAACTGCAGTCAGTCAGTGAACAAGGATTACTTGTATCTATAGTTCAGGATTGAATTATTGAGCACTTGATGTGTAGCCAGAGGTGTGCTAAATAAACATCTGGAGGATGGGAAACCAGATCAGAGAACATCCAGAACCCAAAGAAACACAATTAAGATAAGACAACCTTTATTGTCATTTACCCGAATACACAATGGCATACTTTAAAATGAAATTCTGATGCCCCACGCTCTAAGGAAGGAATGCCACCCACTGAACAATGTCACCATCCCAAGGATGACAATAACAACATAATAACAGCAGCAGCACCAAAGATGCCAAGTTATACAAAAATGACACCAAAACCTGTATTAATTACAATCCATTTTGAATACTTCCTGTCATGCTTAGACACACTGGAAACAGAGTTACCAGCCAGGATCAGAAGCTAAAGTAAGGTCTTATTAGATCTCTTAATCATTTTTAATTAATAGAAACCCTTCCTTATGGCTTCTCTGTCAAAATATCTTCTACATCTTCTATATTTCCAGCTTGGAAATCATCATGGTTTCTGCAACTTGAGTTCTCAGCCTTTGTATTTAAACTAAACTAAACTAAACTGGTTTAGAAAAACTATACATCAGTTAAGAAATCTCACAGCTCTGGGAATAAATCTAGTCTCTGTTTAGTTGTATAGTATACTTATCGAAACATTATCTATGGATAAAGTATGGATCAAGTAATATAGAAAAAAATTGCAGTATGCTTAACACATGACAGGTGGCTACAGGCCAAAGTTGCTGCCATTTCAATTCCTTAAAGTGGTCATATTCTAAATTTAGCTGGAACACTTTCAAATGTTAAATGAATCTCTTTTTTCCCCCTCTTCTCTTCCGACGGTGAGGATGAATTGGGCATTTGAAAATCACTAAAAGAATAGAACAAAAAATTACTATACTGACCAGCACAGTTCTTGCACAGCTATTGTTCAAGCAGAATAATAGCAAATGGTCAGAATAGCTGTGATCTCTCTGCAATTCTGTTGTGTTGTGCCACAGTACAAGATTTCAAGCAGATCTGGAAACTTCATTAAATGACACTAACCTAGTTTATTTTTTAATAACCCATGACAATGCCAAGCTATTTGTCTTTATGACTCCTGTGTTCTATGGCAGACAATGCCTTTCAGATAAAAAAAATATATCCCCCACCTCCCTCCCTTTCTCATCTTCTGCCCTCAAGCTATCTTTCCCTAAATGTTTGCACTGAAATAGGTCACAAGATTGGTAAGATTGGTAAGGGTACAAATGCATTCATTGTGTGTTGCCCATTAAGACTTTATCTTCAACTTAAGTCAAAGGGAGGGATAAGAATACAAATACTTGCCCATGTGATGTGCTGATAGATGACTGTGTGTGTATCTTCATAAACAACTTAGATAAGGGAATAGAAGGGGAACTTACCACATTTGCAGATGACACTAAGCTGGCAGGAATAGCTAACACCCTAGATGTTAGGCTCAAGATCCAAATGGATCTTGACAGACTTGAACCCTGCACCCTATCTAAAAAAATGAAATTCAATGTAAAGAAAAGTAAATAGCCTCCAGTCCTCTAATCATCTCAGTTGTTGGCTCATATTTAACTGGTTGTCCATTAAGAGTCCAAGATCCCTCTCACAGTTACTGGTTTCACCCAGTCTGTATGTGTGCTTTTGGTTTTTCTTGCCTAAGTGTAAGACTTTACTTTTCTCTACATTGAATACTTATCATTGACTATGGTATGGGCACAATAAAGAGAAAGTGACAGATAGAATAGAATAACAGAGTTGGAAGGGACCTTGGAGGTCTTCTAGTCCAACCCCCTGCTTAGGCAAGAAACCCTACACCACTTCAAACAAATGGTTATCCAATTTTCCTTACCTAGAGCCTGAGTTTGCAAATACGAAAAAAAAGAACAAGATAGAAAAATCATTCTGGGGTTCTTGAAATCCAGTTCATTTCTGCAGGTACCTGGTGAACGTTAATTGGTTCCATCCTCAATGATAAATTTACTGAATTGAAGACAGTAGGGTCAGCTCTGATAAGAAGTTGGACTGGAGGCTTCCAACAAATTCCAGGGCTGTTAACTGCATTTTGAAGTCCAAAAACACGTTGGAAATTCATAATATTAAACTGCTTCCACGTTATTGTTACCTAAACTTCATGGGTTTCTCTTTAAAGTGATGAGGAGCCAAGCCTCCTCAAAGAGTCATCTGAAATTCTCTTTTTTTCCTATCTGTGAAAGAACAGCTAGGAAGAGCCAACCTATGGCCTTTGTTCTTCTTTTTTCCAAGGAATCAACCGCAGTGACTAATAGGTTGGGTAGCCAGCCAGAGCACAGGAGACAATGCCGGAGGCAAAGAGCTTGGGGCCAAAGAGAAGCAAGGGGTGACTTGGGTGCAGCCACCTTGATCAGAGAGGCCCCTTCACAGGCATTTATTTATTGGAGCATTTCAAAGCATTCAATGGCATCTGGTAAATGTGGTTCCTGTGGGACAGATTTGGATGTGTGATTGCAGCCACAGTGGCTACATTGGGCAGACCTTTCCCTGGTTTGCTTTGCTACTTCCACAACAGCTGAAAAGACAGTACATATATAAGTAGAGTTCATCTGATATGTATTTTAATCTATCTCTCCATCTGTCTGCCCATCCATCTAGCCATCCATCCATCTCTCTCTTTTATTTATCTATTATGTTTCTATCAAGTATCTATATCTATCTATCTATCTATCTATCTATCTATCTATCTATCTATCTATCTATCTATTTTATTTAATCTATCTCTCCATCTGTCTATCCATCCATCCATCCATCCATCCATCCATCTATCTCCGTCTGTTTCTATCAAGTATCTATATATCATTCAAAAGCAAATGCGCCAAACACCCACCCATTATTATTCCAGACTGAATCTTTTTTAAAAAGATACTTTTAAAAAGTTGATATTTGTCATGTTTTAGTTAAAATTGTTTGTTTCTTGGATTTGTGCTTGTCTTCTTTTCTGACTACTGGTTTCATATTATAGTGTTACATTTTAATCTGATTCATGGGAAAATATTTTTGTTCCTTAACAGCCTACAGGCAACCAAAGAAACTAAGATTCTAATTAAACATAATATTAATAATAACAATAACATGAGTGAAAAAAATTACATTACAAGCTCAGAAAGGCTGATAGCTGAAAGGCAGAATTGGATGCCACCCCTGACAAAGGCAAACATGCTGAATGGCATCAAATATAAAAGTTGATAGTTAATTGAAAATAGATTTTAAAAAAAAGATTACTGCAAAGCTAATTACCTCCTCAATCTTTAGGCAGTGCATTGCAACAGGAGTAATGTTGCTTTCTGAAAATTGTTCTTCCCACATCTTTATCATTAAGTAGAGATATACCAATCAGAGACCTTGTGGTACAGGCGGCAAACCCCCTGATCACAACTGATTTGAACTCCCCCCCCCCCCCAGGACATGTCACAGTGGTCTAGGTGGTCAATTCACTTGCTTGCATCCTGCAGGAACTGCCAGTTTTTCAAACTACTCCAAGAACTAAGATGGGGGCCTTTGAGATGGCCTGCAGCTTGTCACCAGAGCTTCAACCCCCCAGCAAATCCTCTGGAGCAGGTCTCATGTACTTGTCGCTTATATGATGTAGACCGCAGAGACTCAAGTCTGCAACCTACTTCAAGAGAAAAAGCCTCCTGGAATTTATCGGATTTATTGCACAGAATTAATGTCAATATTATATAGGTGAAGCTGTTTTAACATGGGCCGCATCAAGGGAGGAGAGTTTCCACTTATGACGGTGGTACCTTTTCATTACCAGGCTCCAAATAGCTAGCTCACTGCTAGCTAAAGAAAATCAGAAATAAGAGAGGGTTATTAAGTTATTGTCAAAAGAAATTAAAATATAACATAGGGTTGGCTTCTAAAATCACCATATATAGTCAGACCTGCTGTCCATTCTATATCTATGCTAAATCTTTCGGTATTGTGGCCTGTCCCACCCAAACGTTGGAGAATTCTGTAACTGCGCGAGCTGCACTGGCTTCCGGTGGTCTTCCGGGTGCGCTTCAAGGTGTTGGTGATCACCTTTAAAGCGCTCCATGGCATAGGGCCTAATTATCTCCGAGACCGCCTGCTGTCACCGATGACCTCCCATCGACCCGTGCGCTCCCACAGAGAGGGCCTCCTCAGGGTGCCATCAGCCAAACAATGTAGGCTGGTGACCCCCAGGGGGAGAGCCTTCTCTGTGGGGGCACCCACTCTCTGGAACCAGTTGCCCCCGGAGATAAGGAGAATTCATGACCTCAGTGCCTTCCGCCGTGCCCTCAAAACTCATTTTTTCCAACAAGCCGGGCTGGCTTAAGAAGAAATTTTAAATATTTTAATTGGTTTGTTAGTTTTAAATTCTGTAGCCAAATTTATATATATATTAATTGTCTTAATATTTATATTTCATGTTTTTATTTCTGGCTGTACACCACCCTGAGTCCTCAGGGAGAAGGGCGGTATAGAAATTGGAAATAAAATAAAAAATAAAAAAATAAAAACTATGCTAAACCTTTTCCTATTCTGTCCACAAAGAGATGCTTGTTATCAAAGAGAAATTGCCCCACCCTTTCATATAAAAGTAACTTCTATTGTGAGTGGCCTGTAGCATACTCCAGTGGTAGGTTCCTCCCGGTTCGGCCTGGTCACTAAACCAGTTCTGCCCCCCCACCCCCCGTTATTCTTACCTTTTATTTGGCCCCACCCACAATCTATTGCTGCCTCCTGAGTCCCGGCTGATGGCTAGAGGGGAAAAAACTGTTTAAACTCTTGCTGCGGGGCTTCAAAGGGCCACCCTACAGCTGATCAGTGTTAAAAGAAAACAAATGAGTAGACCGGTGTCTGCAAAAATAAATAGGTAGACCCAGTGGTGGGATTCTACTTTGGTTAAGTTAAGTAGTTAAGCAGTTTGGAGAACTGGTTGTTAAAAGAAATCTCCTTTTGTTTTTTCCACTTTAGAGAGTTAATCCTATATGGATTAATTACAACATTTGGTCTTGTTTCCTAGCCTGATCTTTATTACAGAAACTGCCTCTCCGGCAGTATGCCTAGACTTACTGTCATTTCCAGTTCTGGAGGCTATTTTTTTGCTTGACTTTCTTAAAGGGGAAGGGTTGTTTTAAGCTTTTTATACTGCTGTTGAGAGGAAATTCTCCCCTGTTGGAGTTCTTCCAGCCAGGATGCAATCATCAGCACTTTGAAGAAATAATTGAATCCTTTTGTGCATATGGACTACTCAGAGGGCTGAAAAAGTTATTTTTGACCAGCCCTCGAACTTACGACTGTCCTCACATTTTACGTTTTTTGCCCTAGCTTGTCACCATGGTGAAGAGAAGCAGTTGTGAAATGAGTGACACGATTGTTAAGAATGCTACAATGGGCATAAATGATGACCAGTCATAAGTGCAAAAACCGGTCAAAAGTGCGAGGACCTGTCAGAAATCACATTTTTCAGCCCTCTGGGTAGTCCTTTTGTGCATATGGACTACTCAGAGGGCTGAAAAAGTTATTTCTGACTGGTCCTCACACTTTTGATCAGTCCTCAAATTTACAGCTGTCCTCACGTTACGTTTTTTGCCCTATCTTGTCACCATGGTGAAGAGACGCAGTTGTGAAATGAGTGACATGGTTGTCAAGAATGCTGCACGGGCATAAATGTGAGGATGGTTATAAGTGCGAGGACCAGTCAAAAGTGCGAGGACCTGTCAGAAATGACTTTTTTCAGCCCTCTGAGTAATCCCTATACACATACCATGGCCACCTGGTCATATGACCAGCTAGCCACGCCCACCCAGTCACATGACCTCCAAGCCACTCCCACAAAATAAGCCACGCCCACAGAACCGGTAGTAAAAAAATTTAGAACCTACCCCTGATGTACGCCTATGGCAATGTCATTCTTTTTTCCTTTTGTAATGGCCCAAATGCATCCAAGATGGTTTTCTGCTGTATTTCTATAGGGATGTTGTTATTTTTTATATGTAGCACAAATCCACCTCCATTTTTATTAGGTCTGCTTCATTTAAACAATTTAAATCCCTCTAGCTGTATGTTCCATTTGTGGGGTTCATCCCATCAAGTTATGGTAATGGCAAAAATGTCATTTCTGCCCTCATGTATTGGATTTCTACTTCACCCCATTTATTCCTCATACCATATATACTTGAATATAAGCCGAGTTTTTCAGCACGTTTTTCAGGCTGAAAAAAGCCCCCTCTGCTTATATTCGAGTCACGAAAAAATTGCCTTTTTTCCCTGCAACTGTTTTGGCTCCCGGGGTCGCAGGGAGGCTTGCTAAAGCCAAAATAGGGTGTGTGTGGTAGGGGGGGGGTGCGGCGCCCCTCCCCCGTGCCCCTTTTTGGCTCCCAGGAGGTGCAAACAGAGCGCAGCCCTCGCCATCCGGAACAGCGCAGCGATGATGCTTTAATGATTCATCGCTCACCTGGCGGTGGGGAGGGAAGGACGCTGGGGATGGTGCAAGGCTCTCCGAAGCTCAAGCCGCAGGGCAGGACTTGCCCGGATCCCGCTCTGGAAAGTCCCAAGGAATTTATGGTTGGGGACACGAAGGAGAGAGGCATACGATCCGGCCACTTTTTCTTTCTTTCTTTCTTTTTTTTACGAGCAGAAGTTTTTTCCTGTCCCTTCCTGTCCCTTTTTCACTTTTAAAAGCGAGACTCGCCAGGCCAAGCTGCAGGAGAGGGAAGCATCCTCTTACGCTGGAGTCCAGGTCCTGGTGCTCCCCAGCGCCAGATTGGAGATGCTTCTTTTCTCTCGCGTATGTACGTGCTTCCTCCCCGTCTCCTCTCCTGCCGCTTGCGACTCGGAGTGGTAAATGGTGACTAGTCCGGGGAGCCCTCGCCATCTGGAATGAATGGTGCTGTTGTGGCAGAGGGGAGGGGGCGGCAGAAGCGGGAAGAAGCGGCGTTTGCGATGGCTGGAAGCTCCGGGAGCTGCCTTGCGCTGCAAATATACAAAGGCGGAATCCTGATGCCGCACTTACAGCAGAGAGAAGAAGCTAGATTTTGCTTTGCGGAAGCTGGCTTCCGCAATGGAGAGCAAAATCCAGCTGCTCCCTGGACCAGTCACCATTTACCACTCCAAGTCACAAGCAGCAGGAGAGGAGGGCTGTCTTGCGCCACTGGCTGGTACAAATATACCGAAGCTCCCGCAGAGCGAAAGAGAAAGAGACAAAGAATGAAAGAGAGAATGAGAGAGAGAAAGAGAGAGAATCAGAATGAGACAGAGAAAGAGACAAAGAATGAAAAGGAAAGAAAGACAGAATGAAAGAGAATGAGAGAAAGGGACAGAAATAAACAGAATGAGAGAGAAAGAGTGGAGAGAGAGAGAGAGAAAGAGGGGGAGAGAGAAAGAGAGAATGAGAAAGAGTGGGAGAGAGAGAAAGACAGAGGGGGAGAGAGAGAGAGAAAGAGAAAATGAGGGAGAGAGAAAGAATGAGAGAGAAAGAAGAGGAGAGAGAAAGAATGAGAAAGAGAGGGGGAGAGAGAATGAGAGAATGAGAGTGGGGGAGAGAGAGAGAAAGAGGGGGAGAGAGAAAGAGAATGAGAAAGAGTGGGAGTGACAAGATAGGGCAAAAACGTAAAATGTGAGGACAGTTGTAAGTTCGAGGACTGGTCACAAGTGCGAGGACCAGTCAAAAATTACTTTTTCAGCCCTCTGAATAGTCCATATGCACAAAAGGACTACCCAGAGGACTGAAAAAAGTGATTTCTGACAGGTCCTCGCACTTTTGACCAGTCTTTTTTTATTTTGAAATTTACCAGTAGCCGCTGCATTTCCCACCCCCGGCTTATACTCGAGTCAATAAGTTTTCACAGTTTTTGTGGCAAAATTGGGGGCCATGGCTTATATTCGGGTCAGCTTATACTCGAGTATATACGGTACTTTGTGCCTTGGTGTATAGGTATTTCAGTCCTTTTTGACTGACCCACTGTTTGTTTTCCACATAAACTGTTTTGTGTCTGAGTTTCCCTTCTTCCTTATCTCTTGTTTGATTAGTGCACATAGTGTGGCACAAACTATGAAAATCTTGATTTTTCTTAACAGCAACCTTAATATTTTTAACCATACAAACATCTATGTTTAGAAACACCAACAACCCTATTAGTTTTAGATTGCTGGGGACAGAAATGTTATGTATGGATTATCGTAATTCTCTGTCTCCCCCAGTTTAAATGCTTCTCCAGAAAACTCCTGAATTTAGTGCTAAGTAACTCAGTCCCTTTCTGTGATGGATGCAAACCATCTCTTTTATACAGCTTTTCATCAGATCAGCTGCCGACATCCTGACTAACATAATCAAACCTTTCCACTTCATACCAGTCTTTTAGCCACATATTAACTCCACCATAACCTGGCTTTTTTTTTGCTCCTTATGCTTAGATAAAACCTCTGAAAAAGACTATGGCCTCTCCTGCTAAGTTCCTTTCCCAAGCTCTGGAAATCCTTCTGCACAGCTCAGATTATTATTGTCGAGGTGCACAACAACATCAACATCACACTCCTGACTAGCATTTGTTCTGACCCAACCTTCGCAGAAGCAAGAAACAGAATCCTTGCAAAGAAAAACCCCTCTTTAGTTACACCTTGTGAATTAACTGCATTCACCCAGAAAGTCCAAGCAAGAGTCCAGCAAGGACTTACCGTATATACTTGAGTATAAGCCAACCCGAATATAAGCCAACCCCCCCAATTTTACCCCCCAAAACTGGGAAAACCTATTGACTCGAGTATAAGCCGGGGGTGGGAAATGCAGCAGCTACTGGTAAATTTCAAAATAAAAATAGATACCAAATGCATACCATCGTACCGTATTGCTTCATATTTATAAAACCATCTGGAGACCGTTTGGGTAGACAGTCGATGAAATTACCTCCACCATAATCCTGGGGAAGAAACACCAGATGGAGAGCAGCGTTTCTTCATCGCTCCTTTTGCAACATCTGCCGAATCCCACCGAAGTCAGTGTAAAATCAGCGTGGTCTGGGGATGCGCCCACCCCTCCACCCGCTGCCCATTACACGTGTACACAGACCACCTCCACCACCAGGCCGGGGACCCTCTTCCCATGCACGCTATTTTTTTCTTTTTTTCAGGGAGCCTCCCCATTTCCTCGGGCACGGAGGCACGCTTGCAGCTTGGCTAGCCGGCTGGCCGAGGGGCCGGGAAAAGAGGAGGGGGCTTCCCCAGAGGCGCATGTGCTCCAGCTCGGCTCCGTGCCACCCCACCGAAGGCTTGCCCGGATCGGGGAGGCGGCGTGAAGAAGCAGCAGCCACAACAACAGCCAAGCCACCATGGTGGGGCTGAACTGAAGCGGCGGCGAGGGAGGAGGGAGAGCGCTCTGCATACCCTCCTCCAGCCCATCCCTGATGGAGCTGGGCTGGGCAGGGCTGGCGCTGCGCGTTGCGGGGCTCCTTCCCAGCTAAGCCTGCGTGATCACTTGGGCACCAGAGTCTGGCGCATGGGGGTGGGGAGGGCCGGGCGCTTTTGTGCTTTTGCCCCTCGCTTGCTCGCTTGCCCGCTGAATAGCCTGGACTCCTTATTTCCTTCGGTTGACATTATTATTATTATCACAATGAAGAATGATTTGCTGCATCTTATATTTCCTTCCCAATGGTAGCCACCTAAAAATTATGTTAATAGAAAAGGAGCTAGGGTTTATTTCCTGGTGTAACACAATAAAAGAGGTCCAGATTTTTTTTTAAAAAAAGAGTTGTTGTTTTTAGAAAAATCTAATGAATACATTGACATGATATCAAAATATAGTTCAATCTGATTATCAAAGCTATGCACATCCATTTAAGCTAAATAACTCTAAAGAAAACCATCCAACTTACCCAAGACTCCGTATTCTGAAAGAGAGCTATTGCACACGGTATACGGAGCCTGTTGCTCCCACAGGTGATTCATAGGAACACAAGTCCTTTTGTCGATATTTTGATCATGCAGCACATGGTGGCGATGGCTACCAAGGTTTTCAGCAAGCCAGTTGAAAAGAATTTGGGGGAAAAAATGCAATGGAGGTGTGAAACACGGAACATTTGGCCACCTTAAATGTATTACTGCAAGAACTTTCATTGAGTCCCAAAGGTGTTTTTCTAAAAGGCAACTGGACTTTGTTGTTTTTCTTTGAAAATGTTTTGCTTCTCATCCAAGAACTGAAGAAGCTTCTTGGAACAGAAGCAAAAGGTTTTCAAAGAAAAAACAAAGGAAGTCCAGTTGCCTTTTGGAAAAGCACCTTTGGGGCAACCATGACCTGGATGATGGAGAATCTCCATAGGTAATTTTGCTTGAGCAGTCTCTCTGATCACTGCAGGGATTCAGGCCAAGATATGGTGGTTTGCCTTTAACCAAAGGAGTTCCCAACCTTACATTCAACTTAAATCAGGGCTGTCCTTGCTGGCGTCTCACATGCTTTCCCAACCTGAAGATCGCATGAATGCACAACTGATGTCAATATACTGACATCAAAAATTCTTTAAAAAATAATAATTTGGAGGAATGGGATGAAGCCCTTAAACAGGATGCTGCTGCCTCTCAGCCACCAAAGGTAACTTTGGCACCGTTGTTATGCAACGCATGAAGCTTTTCGAGTTAAGCAGTTATACTCCATAAAATATGAAGTGTGGAAGCTATTACACAACACGGCTGCTTTCCCTCAAATTACGGCTGCAAAATTCTATTGCTCATTGCTTTTAGATGTGAACAGTTTGCATCGTCCTCAAGACCGGGGCTTGAAAGAGCACATTCTTTTCTACCCACCCTCCACCCATTCGCTGCTGAGAGGCCCCTCGAGCACCATTAATCAGCATTAGAATGGGGCACCCAGGACCATTCTCAAAACAGAGATGACTGAAGTAATTACTGTAATCCATTAACTCCCCAAGCAAGACTAACTGAGTGAAACACACCAATATGTTCAACTTCTAGAACCACGAAAGAAAAAAAGGGGCCATTACCCTGAAAATAGCTATTCTGTGGACATATGCTTCCCCAAGCTGCAGGCAGGAGCTTTGATCTCCTGATGCAACTAGCAACGAGCTCTTAGCAAAGTGTAACTCCGAAACAAATTAAGATGATAAAAAAAGGTTGACTCAAAGGTGAGAGAATGACTATGAAAAGCTAATTGAGAAAGCAAATTTAGCTCGCTTCTCACCTCATTTAAAAACAAAAGAGCAAGCTTGAATGCAGAACTTTCTTCTAGTCTTCAGAATAAAACAGGAACAAGTTATCCCATAATAAATAACGTTTTGTATAAGGGTGGGTAATCGTCATTTTTACTAAACCATACAGAGAGAGAGACAACTATTCCTTTGGAAATTGTAAAATTCTAAATCATATTGTAATAGCAATTTCTGAATGGTGTCCACATTTCTTTGAAAGCTGAAGTGAGAATCTCATCATCACAAATTTCATGCAGTTCCTTTCTGTTCTCCACATTTAAGCAAAAAAAAAATCCACTTCGGACACTTCTAGGGATTCTTGCAGTCAGTTTCTGCAAGAAATTCGGAGATTCACATTCTGCTGCCCATATAATGTTAACTAACATTCCAAGCATTCAGTCGTGGTTTTCACTTATCTTTGCTACCCAGTTCGGAACTGGGAGTTCGCACGCGGCGCTTCTGAGTATGCACAGAATCTTCCGCTGCCGCCACTACCAGTTCGCCCAAACCAGGGCGAACCAGTAGAAATCCACCACTGCAAGCATTACAGAAAATATGCACGCCAACAACACACCCTAATTTTGCGGCAGGCAAGTAAGAGCACCAATTCTTACTAAAATATTTATGTTTGTCCCAAAGGTGCTTTTCCAAAAGGCAACTGGGCTGTCTTGGTTTTTTTCCCTTGAAATTGTTTCACTTCTCACCTAAGAAGCTTCTTCAGTTCTGATTGAATGGTGGGGAATGGAAGGATTTATATACTTTGCAGTTCTTTGCAATCCTTTCATTCTCCACATTCAATCAGAACTGAAGAAACCTCTTGGGTGAGAAGCAAAACGTTTTCGAGGGGAAAGCCAAGAAAGTCAGTTGTCTTTTGGAAAAGCACCTTTGGGACAACCTGGATGACAGATTTCTCTCCATAAATCCTTTTATGTTTTCTCCCCAATGCATGGCAGATGATTGACAACTCACCTGAAAGTCCCCCGTTCTACATCCTGACCACTTAACCGGACATGGATGCCCTCTTTCAATAAGGACCCAAAAGCCATGTATTCTCCCAGGGCCCAGTCAACAACGCGGTTTGTGGTCATTTCTAGTCGACTTTTCAAAATCCGAGAAAGTCCTAAAAAAGGAGAAAAGGAGAAAAAAGGAGATCTATTGACTTGTTCTCACTCACAAAGCAAAACCAGAAGGAGGAAGGAGTTAATATTATGCTCGTTCACTGCCTTGAGTTACTTATAAAATAATAAAGGTGGCAATAAAAATCTAATAAATACATAAATAAACCATCTAGATCAGTTATCTTAAAGAGCTGAAAGACATAATACATGAATTCCACGGTGGCCTCATTTAAACCTTTAATTTACTTTCCTTCTTGACTATTCTGCATTTCTGCTAGCTGCTACACTCCAATTAGACTCGCAAAACTTCCATGCAATTAAGTTCCTGCTAGGTTCCAGTCCTGTCTTATTATTTACCTTGTTGTTAAATCACAGAATACTTTGAGTATACATATAAAGCCTCGCAATAATTAATACCTTAATCCTCCTTATACCTCATACCGGTAATATATTTGCATTTAAAACTGAATCCTTAGATTGGTATCTATCTTACCCAGACAACTTAGCATTCATCTCTAAGTTTTGTTACCATTTTTAACCTCTGCCTGTTTGATTTAAATGCCTACCTTTTTATTTTAAATTGTGTTATTCATGAAATAAGCAACAAAATGCTGCAGAAATACTTATTAACAAATAATGCACATTCTGCATTTCATTAATGGAAGAATGAATGATTTGCTGAATTTGTGACATTTCGCAACAGAAGCAAAGGCTCTGTTTATGCATATATTAAGGCTTAATATTCATGAAACAAGCAAGATTTCACTTTGTTGCAACTGTTTCAATTCTAGTATGTCTGATAAACTAAAATCAAATCAGTCAATTGTCTCTTCAAAATTAGAAACATTTACAGATGCCCATAAAGTAACACGCAGATGGTTACTTTTCAGTGATCCAGAAATGTCTATCTGGATTTAACCAGATACTCATCTATCAAACTTCCTAACAACTTCTAGAAAGTTTCTTTCTAGAACTTCTAGAAAGTTTCTTTCTAGAACTTCTAGAAAGTTTCTTTCTAGAACTTCTAGAAAGTTTCTTTCTAGAACTTCTATTAGCCATACATCATATGCATGGCTTCCTTCAAATGCTTCCTAATGAGTAATGATATTGTAAATTAGTAAGAACATTTTTGTTAATTGCATGCCACTTGGACATTAGAGAATTAGAGGATTATAATTGAAAGCATTACAATAAAGGCTTCTCGGGAATTTTAATTGCCCAAACCTCCTGGGGATCAATCTCAAAGGAAGGAAAAAAATAAATAAAATATAGCCAGCTGATTGAATCATTTGTTATTAGACCTACACAGCATGACTAGAGATACAAAGATGTGAAAATATGTTGTTAGTTCATGAGAAAGTTGACTCCTTAGAGAAGCTGGACAGTGGTTAGGAGAACCTGTTAAAGCAGAGGCTTTTTAAATGTAGAGATACAGAAAGATCAGAGTAGACACAATTTTTGATTTTCTTCACAACCCTGCCTTTCTGGCTTCTTTCTTCTTTCTACTTTTTTTAAAATAGTCCATCGTGCAAAAAAAAAAAACTTTTAACTTTGCATGTTCGCTTGGAGGAATGCACAGGTACAATGAGCTCCATTGTAAAAGGCACAAGACTTGTGTTCACGATCAGTAAGAACATCTGCTATTACTGTATTTACTTTATTACCTTATTACTTCATTTACCATTGAGCTAGCACTAATTCCAATGCGATATTTGCCTAGGTCATTAAAGCTAATGACTTCTTCCTGATGGTTTCAGTTCAGTTTCTTAGAAAAGCATAATTAATGAACCTGACATTCAAATCCGATATTCAGATTCAAATAATGATGATGCCCACTGCTAGGGGAGTGAAGTGGGGGTAAATGCTTCCTCTTTGGAAAATCATCATTGGAACAAGGGAGAAAAAGAAAGTTTGCAAGCCCCAGGTGTCTGGAAGAGAAGAGAAGCTGAGGTTCCCAACCCAGAAGGAAGGAAGCTGTTCCTCACCTCCATGTATTTTGAAGCCTTCAAGGGGCACAGAGCTGGCAACTTGGCCAATATGGGTCAGTAGCTCCTCAGGGATGCCTGTGGGAGGACAGGTCATACTCTTTGGTTCGCCATCCAAGTTAAAAAACCCTGTAAAATAGAGACATTTGGAACAGTATGCAAAACCATTGAGTCTCTCTCTCTCTCTCTCTCTCTCTCTCTCTCCCTCCCTCCTTCTTTGAAAGTCAATTGAGGAATCGCAGCAAAAGGTGCCATCTACAAATAACAAAAGAACAGAGTTGGTAGGGACCTCGCGGGTCTTCTAGTCCAACCACCGGCTCAAGCAAGAGGCCCTAGACCATTCCAGACAAGTAAGTGCCTGTCCAGTCTCTTCTTAAAAGCCTCCAGTGTTGGAGCACCCACAACTTCTGAAGGCAAGCCCTTCCACTGGTTCATTGTTCTCAATGATTGTAGGTTATAAGTATGTTAGATTCTCAGTTCCCATTTATATCTCTGCTTTCAGGCCAAATTATAAATTAATGTAACACTGATCCAACTTAATCCTTAATCAGAATAGAGCTGGAAGAGAGAGTATTGCTGTTCCACTTTGGGTGAAACCTGAAGTGGTGGAAACATGGATATGAGGGGCATTTCCCTATACCTGAAATCTCCCTGATAGCAGCACTATCTTCATCTTCTATCCTCTTCCCACTTCAGATTTCACCCAATGTGAAACGGGAATACTCTGTAAAAGATTGGATATAATTATCTTAGGGCTGTTCTGGTATTTCACTATCAAGTCATGGGGCTGCAGGAATGTCGACTTTCGGACTGCTTGACTCCTCTGTAAATCCCGCATTGGACTCTAGAGATCCACCAGGGTTCAAATTTGTATTAGTTTATCAAAATGCAGAAATAAAAAGAGAAATGAAAATAATGGGGAAAATGGGGAAGGGGGAAGGGGAAAAAGTGCAGGGGAAAGGGTCAAAAGAAAAAGAAAAGCCTTGAATCCCAACTGCCATCCCACCATGCAGCTCTGCTTTGCTTTGATGGCAGCCTGTCATAAATTATGGGGGCAGGGGAGGAGGGGAGGATATGTATGTATGTATTTATTTATTTTTGGATTTATATTCTGCCCTACTCCCGAAGGACTCAGGGCGGTGAACAGCCAAGAAAGATAAAATACATAAACTACAAAATTTAAAAGACAATATAAAACCCATTATATAGTTTGGTCCAAAAACAAATTAAAACATCCCTAATGTTTAAAACCAATTTAAAATCGCAATTAAAAGGGAACGTTAGGCCAGGCCAGCCTGTTGAAATAACAAGGTCTTGAGGGCATGGCGGAAGGTACGTAGATCCAGGATCCTCTGTATCTCTGGGGGGAGCTCATTCCAGATGGTAGGTGCCCCCCCAGAAAAGGCTCTCCTTCTGGGGGCCGCCAGTCGACACTGTTTGGCTGATGGCACCCTGAGGAGCCCCTCTCTATGTGAGCGTACTGGCCAGTGAGAGGCTATTGGCGGCAGAAGGCAGTCCCGTAAGTACTCAGGTCCTAAGCCATGGAGCACTCTAAAGGTGGCAACCAAAACCTTGAAGCGCACCTGGAAGACCACCGGGAGCCAGTGCAGCTCGCGCAGGAGAGGTGTCACATGGGAACACCATGTCGCTCCCATAACTACCCGCGCAGCCGCACTCTGAACCAGTTGGAGCCTCTGGGTGCTCCTCAAGGGGAGCCCCATGTAGAGAGCATTACAGTAGTCCAGGCGGGAGGTGACAAGGGCATGAGTGACTGTGCGTAAGGAGTCCCGATCCAGAAAGGGACGCAACTGGCGGATCAGGCGGACCTGATAGAAAGTCCTCCTGGCCACAGCCATCAAATGCTCTTCTAAAGACAGCTGTGAGTCCAGGAGGACACCCAAGTTGCGAGCCCTCTCTGTGGGGGCCAACGACTCGCCCCCAATAGTCAGTGATGGCACCAACTGACTATATGGGGACACCGGAAACCACAGCTACTCAGTCTTAATGGGTTGAGCTTGAGTCTGTTTCTTCCCATCCAGATCTGCACGGCCTCCAGGCACCGGGACATCACTTCAAGGGCATCATTGGGGTGGTCCGGGGTGGAGATGAAACCACGGATGATCTCACCCAGTGGCTTCACATAAATGTTGAACAGAAGGGGCGAGGGGACCGACCCCTGTGGCACCCCACATATAAGGCGCTTCGGGGTCGACATCTGCCCCCCTGCCAACATAGACTGCGACCGGTCAGAGAGAAAAGAGGAGAACCACCGCAACACGGTGCCCCCCACCCCCAACTCTTCCAACCAGTGCAGCATGATACCATGGTCGATGATATCAAAAGCCACTGAGAGATCTAATAGGACCAGGACAGAGGAACGACCCCTGTCCCGTGCCCTCCAGAGATCATCAACCAACGCGACCAATGCCGTTTCCGTGCTGTACCCAGGCCTGAAGCCCGACTGGAATGGATCCAGATAAACTGTTTCATCCAGGTACTGAGGAAGCTGTCACGCAACCACACTCTCAACAACCTTCACCACAAAGTGAAGGTTGGAGACTGGACGATAGTTTGCTAACACTGCCGGGTCCAGGGAAGGTTTCTTGAGGAGAGGCCTCACCACCGCCTCTTTCAAGGCAGCTGGAAAGTCACCCTCACTCAATGGAGCATTTATAATCCCCTGGAGCCAGCCTCGTGTCACCTCCCAAGAAGCCAGCACCAACCAGGAGGGACACAGGTCCAATAAACATGTGGCTGCGCTCAATCTACCAAGAATCCTGTCCACGTCTTCGGGAGTCACAGGGTCAAACTCTTCCCAGATAACATTCTCAAGACCTGCCTCCATCATCCCTCCTGAATCTACCTAGTCTAAGTCCAAGTCTTCCCGAATCTGAGTGATTTTGTCATACAGATACTGTACAAAGTCCTTGGCTCTACCCTCCAAGGGGTCCTCCCATGCTCCCTGATGGAGCAAGGAGCAGATCACCCTAAACAGGGCGGCCGGGCGATTATCTGATGACGCAATAAGAGCGACGAAATAATTACATTTTGCCGCTTTTATCGCCACTAGGTAAGTCTTAATATGAGACCTTACCAGTGTTCAGTCGGATTCAGAAAGACTAGCCCTCCAACTGCTCTCCAGGCATCTTTTCTGGTGCTTCATCTTCCTCAGCTCCTCAGTGAACCAAGGAGCCAGGTGAGACGGTGCCGGGTCAGAGGCCGCAAAGGCACGACCCAATCCAAAGCTCCAGCAGCCGCCCTATCCCAGGCGGCCACTAGGTCTTTAGTCAAGGCGTGAGCCAGAGCCTCAGGGAATGGCCCAAGCTCCATCTGGAACTTATCAGGCTCCATCAGGCGCCTGGGGTGGAACCATCTCATCTGTTCCGCCTCCCTGCGGCGGGGTGTGGCGGTTCAAAGGTCAAAGCGAAGGAGGGAGTGATCCGACCATGACAAGGGCTCAATCGCTATATCCCCTATCTCGAGATCACTCAACCCACTGACCAGAGACAAAAACCAGGTCCAACGTGTTTCCCCCCATGTCAGTAGGGCCATGAACTAGCTGGGTCAGGTCCATAGCTGTCATGGAAGCCATGAACTCTCAAGGCGCTTCAGACGTCTCACCTACGGATAACAAGTTAAAATCCCCCATGACCATAAGCCTGGGGGTATCAACTGCCACCACGGCTATAACGTTGAGTAGCTCGGGCAGGGCTGCTGCCACATGCCGCCCCTCCCCTGTGACCTCAGCTGATGAAATGCGTGAAAACAGGGTGGGCACATTTCAACGAGGGGGACCTCCCTCCTGGCCCAACCAGGTCTCCGTAATACCCGCCAGGACCGCTCCCCCCTCCTGAACAAGATCACAAATGAGGGGGGCTTTATTTACCACGGACCTGGCATTGCATAACATCAGCCAAAGGCCCGGGCCCTGAGGATGTGTGCAACCTGAGGATGTGAGCAGACCATTGGGGGCCAGAGCACGCCACCGCTCGAAGATAGTGAGCGCGCGCTCCCACAACACGATATGGCCACCTGCTCCCACCATATCTGCCCCTCCCACCCACAGTACTGATGAAAAGTCCATCATCAGAACAAGCTCTAACCCTCTCCTTGACCCCGAGTCCCACACACCCCATGCCGCGCCCCTCAGCCGGACCAGGCCCTCTCCTCAGTGGGTTATCCCCCACACCCACAACCCTAGTTCTATCCAACCCTCCCCCCGGAACCCCTTAAAACTTTCGCTAAAAATAGGATGGTCTAGAAAGTCCTGGAGTGGAGAGGCAGGCAACTTGAAAGTGGGGAACTGGACTCCACTGACCTCTCACGACATATGGAGGGGATATGACAGGAACCAGAAGGGCCAACCGGAGACCATGGTTGAACGATCCAAGGATACAGGCATGGGAACAGAGTGGGAATGTCTATCAAAGAGACACCAAACTTTAGAACTGATACTAAAACAACTGGTTTGAACCTTACTGGACATTACACAAAGATGACCAAGGTGGTGGGGGAAGGCCTGGGAGAAGAGAAAGTTACTGGGTTTATGTGGGAATCCTCAGATCTGGCTTTGCTTATGCTGTAACCACTTGGCTTTTAATAAAAGTATACCTTTTACTACAAATGGAAACTACAGACCAAACAGCCTAACATGAATACCCAGGAAGATTCTGGAAAAGATAATAAAAAAACAGAACTGCCAACATCTAGAAATGAGTAAAGTAATAACTTGCAGTCAACACGGGTGCAAAACAGATGATGCCAAACCAATCTTATTTCATTCTTCAACATTGTGACTAAATTAGTAGACCAGCAAAATACCGTCAACATAATATACTTCAGCAAAGCATTCGACAAAGTAGACCAGAACCTACTTCTTGGTAAGCTAGAAAAAAGTGTGATAGATAGCATCACCACCAGATAGATGACAAAGAGTATCCAATGAGTAGTCCTTAATGGGTCTACGTCTACCTGGCGGGAAGTAAGCAGTGGGGTACCACAAGGTTCCGTCTTAGGCCCAGGACTCTTCAATATCTTCATAAATGACTTAGATGAGGGAATAGAAGGGGAACTCACCAAATTTGCAGATGATACTAAGCTGGCAGGAATAGCTAACTCCCTAGAAAATAGGCTCAAGATCCAGATGGATCTTGACAGACTTGACAGACTTGAACACTGGGCCCTATTTAATAAAATGAAATTCAATGTAAAGAAAAGTAAAGTCTTACATTTAGGCAAGGAAAACCAAAAATACAGATATTCAGGGGTGAAATGCTACCAGTTCGAACCAGTTCTCCCGAACTGGTAGTAATAAAAGCTACCAGTTCACCCGAAGCAGTAGTAAAAAAAAGGTACTGATTCATCTGAACCGGTATTTCCGGTTCAGCTGTGCCGCAAAATTTGTATTTGCTAGAACGCAGGAAATCCTGCTTTCTAGCGAATCTAAATCACGCGGCACAGCTGTCCCTCCCCCCCCGCAGTTCTACTTACCTTCTTAAACCTCCTTTTTCAGCACTGCATGGTAGTGCCTGTGGTACGGACATGTGCACAGCGCACATTTGGTACACACTGAACGCACATTTGGTGCATAGCAAACCAGTAGCAGACCTTGGACGATTTCACCACTGCACATATCAACTAGGGGAAACTAGGCTTAGTGGCAGTGACTATGAGAGGGATTTTGGAGTCTTAGTGGACAACTAGCTAAATATGAGCCAGCAGTGTGCAGCAGCAGCCAAAAAAGCCAATGCAATCCTAAATTGCATTAACAGAGCGATACAATCAAAATCAAGTGAGGTAAAGCCCTAGTAAGACCACACCTAGCATACTGCATCCAGTTTTGGTCACCACACTATAAAAAAAGATGTTGAGACTCTAGAAAAAGTGCAGAGAAGAGCAACCAGGATGATTAGGGGACTGGAGACTAAAACATATGAAGAACGGTTACAGGAACCGGGCATGGCTAGTCTAGTGAAGAAAAGGACCACGGGAGACATGATAGCCATCTTCCAATACTTGAGGGGCTGCCACAGAGAGGAGTGGGTCAAGCTGTTTTCCAAGGCACCTGAAGGCCAGATAAGGAATAATGGATGGAAACTAACCAAAGAGAGATTCAACCTAGAAGTAAGGAGAAACTTTCTGACAGTGAGAACAATCAACCAATGGAACAGAAGTTGCCTTTGGAAGTTGTGGGAGCTTCATCACTGGAGGCTTTCAGGAAGAGATTGGACTGCCATTTGTCAGAAATGGTGTGCAGGGGGTTGGACTAGATGACCTACAAGATCCTTTCCAGCTCTGTTAATCTAATCTTTCCTAAATGCCCAAGCTGGGACAAGCTTGACAATAAGCTAATAACATACAACCTTAACTTTTACTTTTACATAATAATATACACTAGCCATTTCTATAATAACAAACCTATCTAAACTCAAAATCAAGCAGAACCCAAAATCAAAATTTTATTTTTTTTCCCACCTCCTGCACAAAGTCCAAAAGTGGTTTCCAAGAAGAAACAAAGTTAATTATATTCTTTTCTTTAATCAAATTTATTGCAAAATTATTGCCAACTTCCAAGGCCGAAGTCATACCCTGAGAAAGGGCTCAACCTCTTATGCCACATGGGGACCCTCCGATTAATATTATATATTCTGAGATACTATTTATTTATTCAGACATATTGCCCACCCAACCTTTGATGATTTCTATGGAGATGACAAACCATTTTTAGGCTGAAAAGACTTTCTGGCTTGGTGGTTTCAGAGACCTTAACAGAAAGATAGGATTAGGATAGGAGATGGAAAGTGAAATATTTTTAACCTCTTTTGTGGGAAGGGAGATTTGCTGAAGGTACCACTTCCTTTTGCTTCTTAAAAATGTTGGCAACAGCTTCTGTCTTGTAAATTTAATATTTGAAGAGGCCCACAAAGGGACAGATGTAGGATATTAGAGAAAAATAATAAGAAAGCTGTCACCATTGCAAAGGATGCTGGGGAGTGTGTGTGTGTGTGTGTGTGTGTGTGTGTGTGAAAACAGACAAGTAGGCAGCCATAATTGTGCCAATGGGACTTTGCCCCTTTTTACATGTTCCATATGCTGATACTCTTGATCACTCCAACAAAAACAATATTTAACCAATCAAAATGCATTATTTTAAAGTGTGGAAACATTACCTGCACCATTAGCCATGTGTGGGGCGGGGGGGGGGGGGTTAACGGAAAGGCCGAGCATCTCAATGCAATTGCCAACAATCTTGTTACCTGGCCAAGGAGAATCCAGCCAGTGTTTAATATGGAGAATTTTATTATCTTTGGACCTGGTGTAAGCTTCTTCACAGATCTTATCATACTTTGCAATTTCTTCCTGTGGAAAAGAAGGAGGGGAGGGAGAAATCACAGACGGGACTAGTGGTTCAATCAGAGAGTGAGTTTTTAACCAACTGTTATCCAGAATCAATCTTTGTCTCCTTTTTGTATTTTCCCTTTTTTGGTCTCCTCTTGAAAAATGCTGCCAACCTTCTTGGTGTGGCTTAAATTTTGTCCACAAGTAAATATGTTATGAGTGCCAATCCACTGATTAAATATCAGTATGGGAAAGGAACCATCAAATTATTTCCAAATCTAAGCAAGAAGATTAATTTAACACACTAAGTGAAATGATATCCGCCTTGGTTGTACAGATGTAACACCAACTTCCAAATGTGGTGTATCTAAAAGATAGTAGTCATAGTCCTAGGCTCACATATAACAGAAAACTATGATTAACTGCAGTTTTCAGCAGGAGAAAAAAGACTATTTGGTTGCAAGCATTCATTTACCCGACATTCTTCCGATTTTCCAAATTTGCAATATCAACCATGTCTCACTTATTTATGATTTATAAATCACATAGAAGGATATTCCTTGGAGGCTAGTGATAGCCATGTCCCATCAAAGACCTACATTCACGGTTCTCTGTGGAAGTTCTTGGACTTTTGAAGAATGTGTGCAGATTTTAAAAGGCCCTCAACCAAGGCCATGCTGGATGATGCCTTGATTCTTTGAAGAGCAGCTTAGGAAGGACTCTCCTTTCATCGTGACCCTGTGAGTGAGGCAGCCTTCAGTCCCTGAGGTTTCACCGTTATATTCAAAACCTGAAGTCCTCACTTGACCAATGAGCTCACCTGATGTTTCTTCAGACCTCCACCCCTTAATATTTCATCCACTATGAGGATAAGAGAGCCCCTTCCCCCTTCCTCACCATGAACAAGGCTCTCCAGAGGAACAACAGTGTAGACAAGCAAAAACAAATAAATATAATCCAATTGTGTTTTTTATCACCATAATACATAAGAGATTTCCTGCTTTCCAAATCACAATGAGTAGGATTGTAGGATTCAAGATCAGGCCAATTATTTGGGGAAGAATAGGGGGAAAAACACTATAGAAGCAATGTTTCTTTGAACTCAGGGAAGAGAAATGTAATAATAATTTAAATGACATCCAACTACTCTTCTATCACAGTCAGAATCAAGCTTTTTAAAGTAACTTTGCTTAACAAGGCACCCACAATCTTTGGTGGGTCTCTCTGATCTGTTCTTGCTTCCAATGACACTGGACCCCATCTCTACGAAGTCCTGAGACACACAGAATGGATGCTGGTAATCTTTGAGAAGTTATCTTTGGGTTTAGGCCCTGTTTTAGAAATAGTGTGTTGTGTGCAACAATCAAATCTTTCATCCCTTGTCCTGATTTGCTTTTCACCTTTCTGGTTATTATTCACTCATCATGACTACTGGTCTTCGTTCTTGTTTTGCTTAAGATTGCTAAATGTTAAAATGTTACTTTATTTTTAAAGACTTAGAAGTAACAACCTGGTTTCCACCATTAGTTACATATAGAAAAATAACGATCAGTGGAAAGATGCCCCAGTTGGAGCAATGGGTTCCGGCAACGTTCCTTGTCACCAGCACCACCACCCCCATCGCCACGGTCTACCTCAAACTCTTGCAGCATGACCACCCCGTCGGCAATCAGCTGGTCAGCATACTTTTTCAACACCGGCACCTGCTTTGAAATCTGCTTGTACATCAGTGGTTGAGTGAACATGGGCTCATCCATTTCGTTATGGCCTCGTCTTCGATAACAAACCTGCAGAGGAAGGTTGGGTTTTCATCAGGGTGAAGTCCCAAAGATGCTTTTTTAAGAGGCAACTGGAATATCTTTGTTGTTTTTTTCCTGAAGATGTTTTGCTTCTCATCCAAGAGTTTCTTCAGCTATTCAGCTTCTCCTTGGATGAGAAGCAAAACATCTCCAAGGAAAAAACCGTCCAGTTGCCTCTTGAAAAAGCACCTTTAGGATAACCATGACCAGGATGACCGAGAATCTCCATAGACATCAGGATGAAGTTGTACCCTATTCACTCTCTAAACAGAGCAAAAAAATTATTCCTTTCTTTTCTGATATCTTTTTGCCGTTTTCCATGTAAAATGGTGCACAAACTTACTAAACTATGAATTGTTGATATGTATATATTTATTGCAATATTGCAGTAAATGCAATATTGAACTGCAAGGCGATCAAACCGGTCAGTCCTAGAGGAAATCAACCCTGACTGCTCTTTAGAAGGCCAGATCCTGAAGATGAAACTCAAATACTTTGGCCACCTAATGAAAAGGAAGGACTCACTAGAGAAGAGCCTAATGCTGGGAAAGATTGAGGGCAAATGAATAAGGGGACGACAGAGAACAAGGTGGCTGGATGGAGTCACTGAAGCAGTCGGCGTGAGCTTAAATGGACTCCAGAGGATGGTAGAGGACAGGAAGGCCTGGAGGAACATTATCCATGGGGTCATGATGGCTCGGACACAACTTTGCAACTAACAACAACAACATATATTTATTTATTTATTTGTTAAATTTGTTAAATTTATTTGCTGCCTATCTCACTGTAGGACTACCGGCCAGTATCAGAGGTTAAAGGAAAGTCATAAAAAGGAAGAAAAATGAAAGGTGTGTAAACAGAACAGAAGTAAAATAATTGAACAATAAATTAAATAATGACACGTCAAGAATAAATACATCAGTGTGATAATCATAAAGATGGATGGGTGGGTGAAGAGCAGAGAGCAAGGGGGGGGGGGATAGGTGGATGCCATCAATCTAGCAATCACTTCCAGCATTGCATGTTCTTTTTTGTTATCCACCCAATTGCAAGTTTTTAAAAAAGCAAAATATGAACTATTGGCAAGCATAAGCGGTATATTTTTTAAAGAGATTAATTTCTTTGGTTTCCTGCAGAGTGAAGCATCTAATCACAGGAACCTGAGATCCTATTTTTCATTGACTTCTATATACATTTAAGAGAACTGTTCAGTTTATTCACACTGTCTCACATTCAGGACTCTCTGTATGGAGAACTTAAGGATCACAATCTGAAAAGTACATACATTTCCTTCAGAGTCTAGGGGTCTAAAGGCAAGATTGTACTGATAGTCTCTTCTCACAACAGCTTTGCTCCTGATAAATTCCCAGAAGACATTTTGCAGCAGCACCAGCAGAAAACACACTGAGAGGAAGGGGCTGCTTTAAAAAGCTCTCATGTATGCACAGGAAGGAAGATTTTATGCACACATTTAGATACCCGTTTGAGTAAAGAATAGGAGCCTCACCAGATCTATAACCACATCTTTGTTAAAAGTGTTTCTCCACTCGGCAGCAACACTGCATACATACATCACTGCTTCTGGATCATCAGCATTCACATGGAAGATGGGTGCATTGACTACCCGGGCCACATCTGTTGGATATGGAGAGGACCGAGCCATTCGTGGGTCTGTAGTAAAACCAATCTAAAACGTGAGATAAACTGCTTAACCAAGTAAATGCAGTGCTCCTTTTCTTTCATTTCTCTGTAACGGAAAGTTATTCAAGTGGACTCATTGGTGCTCTTTGAGCTGGGTTGTTTTGCCTGCAGACATTTCATTGGCAAGTTATGTAATAATGATGATGATGTTACCTAGCTGGCTCATGAAATGTCTACAAGAAAACTACCGGGCTCAAAGAACACTGAGGTCTCCACAGTATAAACCTGAATTACAAAGATTGTCTTCTATTGAAATCATTAAAGTGTCTGATATTTATATCAATAATTATTAACAATTACTAATAATTAATTTTCTAACAACAATAATCAAATGTTTATCAATAATCACTTAATCATGCAAAACTTTATAAACTTCTTAATTTATATATTCCACCGTTTATCTTAATAACTTGATTGCTTTCAATTAGACATTTATTTCATCTCTCACAATTATGTTTGGTTCTTAATGTTTTTATATTCCAAAGGTTGAAAGTCTCGTCTGTCTGTCTATTATTATTATTATTATTATTATTATTATTATTATTATTATTTAATCTTTAGTGAGATTCACAGCCTTTGAGGCTGGTTAATAGCTCAGCAGCTCGAGCCCTAACCAAGGACCTAGGAACTGTTAAGGTATCATCAGAGGATGTAAACTGTTCCGAGTAAGGTGATGGTTGTTGTTGTTGTTGTTGTTGTTGTTGTTATTATTGGTTAATCTTTAGTGAGATTCACAGCCTTTGAGGCTGGTTAATAGCTCAGCAGCTCGAGTCCTAACCAAGGACCTAGGAACTGTTAAGGTATCGTCGGAGGATGTAAGCTGTTCTGAGTAAGGTGGTGGTGGTGGTGGTGGTGGTGGTGGTTGTTTTTGTTGTTGTTGTTGTTGTTGTTGTTGTTGTTATTATTATTATTATTATTATTATTATTATTATTATTATTATTCATTAAATATGAAACCCAGTCAACTGAACATTTAAAAATGTGTCACAAAAACAAGTGACTGGGGCTAATGGTTGATACAGGTTGCTGCCAGCATCCTAGGTATCAACCAAGTACCTTCTTAAAATATATGATGTTCTGAGTAGCGCAGTTTTTTGCAGTTCCGCTGGTGTTATTACAGGAAGCTGCAATTTCTTGAAGTGTTTTGTGAAATTCTTGGACATGGTACCATGTCCCCCGATGACAATGGGTATCACTGTGACATGTTTCATCCATAGCCGTGCAGTTTCAATGGCCAGGTCACGATATTTCATGATTTTTTCCAGTTCTTTTTCTTCAACTCTGGCGTCTCCTAGTACCGCGATGTCAATAAATTGCATGTTTCAGTTTTCAATAACTGTAATATCTGGCATGTTGTGTTCCAAGTGACGATCCATCTGTATTCGAAAGTCTCACAAGATCTTCACCTTCTCGTTTTCTACAACTTTTTTCACTTTATGTTCCCATGACTTTTCGGATACAGGAAAGTCGTATTTTTTACATAATGACCAGTGGACTAATTTAGCAACTCAGTCGTGTCTAGCTTTGTAATCAGTTTGTGCAATTTTGCTGCATTCACATATTAAATGTGAAACAGTTTCGACTTTGTTGTTGCCAAGACGACAGTTTGGATTGTCAGTGGATTTTTGTATCTTTGCTTTCATGGCATTAGTTTGTAGTGCTTGTTCTTGAGCAGCCTTCCGTTTCTTTCTTGATGGTTCCCATCTTAAGCCATGCCCATGTCAAGTTGTCATCACATTTTCCTTCAATGTTTTTCAAGTGCTGTCCATGCAAAGCTTTGGTTTTCCATCTATTTAATCTGTCATCCAACTGTTTTTCCTTATATCCTGTCTTTGTTTCTGTTGTTTTTATAATATTCTCCGTTTTCACAGCCTGCAGCAATTTTTCTGTACTTTGGTTCACATAATCATTCAAACTTCATTTTTCTTCTTCTACAGTTTGATAGATTTGCAATAGTCCTCTGCCCTTATCACTACTACTACTACTACTACTACTACTACTACTATTGGTTAATCTTTAGTGAGATTCACAGCCTTTGAGGCTGGTTAATAGCTCAGCAGCTATTAGGGTATCGTCGGAGGATGTAAGCTGTTCCGAGTAAGGTGGGTTTTTGTAGAGTCAAAATGTTGTTGTTGTTGTTATTATTATTTAGTCCTTAACTCCATACAATCTTCTCCCAGTCTTTCATCATTCTCTGTCCAGTCCCTTTTTTCTTTTCTGTTCTTTATCCTCCACTTCAATTCTCTTCAATTGTAAAGTTTATTGTCAATCTCCAAAAATGTCCAAAATATCCAATTTCAACAGCCTTAATTAAAAATCCTCAATCTTATTGTTTTCCAGTTCTATTCCATCTACACCTCCATTACATCCACCACGTCTCGAATCACCACTCAAGTTCTGCCTTTAATTAAGTCTTTTTTGTTCTTAAAATCCTTCCGTAAACTTCACAGTTCTAATAACATGAACAATAATGGAATAAATATATTTAATTTATAATCACCACCATTCAATCCTCAAGATATATCCAGCTGGAGTTTTCTTTCCTCTTTTCACCTAATATCTCACCTTTTGCACAGTCACTGCTTATCAAATTGTTTCTTCTGCTCCTCTTCCTCCTAGTTGCCATGTTTATTTGGCAGTATTTCTCCTCAAGTTTTGGAGTCTCGGTATCTCTGCTCCCCCATTCAACAATATAATTGTACCTCCTTTTTGGGATCTTCTCTCCTACCGATTGTGATTCTGTTGGTTTTGATCTTCGCTTCCTACTCCTCGGCTGTCAGCACTTCAGGCCAGCCAAAATGGCTGGTTTCTTCCCCACCAGAATTAGGTTTCTCCTGAACCTTCAGAGGGATTGCTTTTTCCCCCAAGGTTCTCAAAGATTCCTCTTTTTTCTATCAATCTCTCCAGGATTGATAGTCCCTATTTAGGCTTCCTAGCTGGGAAAATTTGAGTTTCAAGAATGGAGCCCCGTTCCCTCACTCCACTCACGCTGACGTCACCGCCGGAAGTATTATTTCACTCTTTTCTTCTTCAATTTAACAACATTTTCAGTAGTGGAAGAGACAGAGAAAACAAAATCTACACAGTCCATGGCAATTTAAGACTGAACAAGCATGACTTTGCTTTAAATTCAGAGTTAACCTGCATATGCAAACCAATATTATTTTGTCTGGTAACACTTTAAGAGAGAGGGGGAGGAGAGAGAGAGACAGACAGACAGACAGGAATCTCCAATTTAATATCCTCCAAATGTGTTGGGGTTACAACTCTGGTTAACTGGCTCTTCTAAGAGCTGTAATTCTTAACCAATATTTTTCTGCCATAGAAGAATTCAATTCCATGCAGGACCAAATGTCAAATAGGATCTGTTATCTATTATAGTAGCTTCAAAAAGATCTGTTGAAAGATGCTAATGCAACTCAAATTCTTAAGGACAGTCTCTGCTTTGTACCTGGTTGTTGACCACAACGTGAATAGTGCCATTTGTGGTGTATGGTGGAAGATCACTCAGATGGAAAGTTTCATAAACCACTCCTTGACCAGCAAAGGCTGCATCTCCATGTAGAAGTATAGACATAACCTAAGTTGTAATGGGTTTAAAAATAATACATGTAGTTACCAACCAATCATCTTACAAACAAGCATGTCTGTTTTTGGATGGCATTCACAAAGATTATTATGAAAGTGATGGAAGTGCATTGGAAGAGGAGCTGTGAATGTGAAGCAGTTGCATGAACCAGTTGTGGGTGTTTCTTTAAGGATTTGTGCAACTCTTTAAAAGCTGCACCCTGGAGCCACTTCATGCCTTAAGCAAAGAGCAGTTCGCAAAATTACCAGGTGGGTCTGGAAAGGTACGGTTGCTGTAACCACCTTTAAAGCGCTCCATGGCATAGGGCCCAGTTATCTACGAGACCGCCTTCTGCCACCGACAACCTCCCATCGACCCGTGCGCTCCCACAGAGAGGGTCTCCTCGGGGTGCCATCAGCCAAGCAATGTAGGCTGGTGACCCCCAGGGGGAGGGCCTTCTCTGTGGGAGCTCCTACCCTCTGGAATCAGCTTCCCCCTGAGATAAGAAAAATCCATGACCTCCGTGCCTTCCGCCGGGCCCTTAAAACATTTTTCTTCCAACAAGCCGGGCTGGCCTAAGCGAAGCCTTTTAAATGATTTTAAAGTGGGGTGTTTTTTAAATTTCTGGGCCAAATTTAGATATTCTTTTTAATTGGTTTTTAATTGTTTATATTATGTGTTTTTACTTGGCTGTACACCGCCCTGAGTCCCCAGGGAGAAGGGCGGTATAGAAATCCAAAATAAATAAATAAATAAATAAATAAACGATTTTGAAAAGAAGATCTTTGCATTTCCACAGATCCTGAAGCACTTCTTCTGGAGATACAGAGACTTACTGGTTATGGCCTTTAGTGCCCTCAACGTCTTGGGGCCAAATTCCCTAAAAGAGCTTCTGGAGCTCATAAATGAATTCTCCAGCTTCTCTCCTGGTTGGAATGGGACAAATCGCCATGGCTGACTCACCCTGGCCAACTCACGGTGGTCAACTCACGGTGAGACCACTTGCCGTGGAACAATTCAACATAGGATAACTCAAGAGAGGGACAAGTAGAGAACTGCAGCTCACCCCAGCCTGGAGGACTTCCAAACTTGAGAAGGTTCAAACCTAAAGCAAGACAAGGCCCACTGCAATTCATTTGTCTCTCTCTTGAGTTATCCTGCACAGAATTGTCCCACAGTGAATTTTCCCTCAGTGAGTTGGCTGTGGCAAATTGTCCGAGACCCCTTTGGTTGCACAATGATGACATGACATGCCAGGCATAATTTGTTCAGCGTGTACTGAACTTCCATGGTGATTTCCCACTTACCTTCTATAAATTCAACTTGAGCCAGAATGAGCTTTGAAAATGGAACCTGTATGACACTCGACCGAAGCTATTAAGACAATGTTACCTTTTTTCCTTCGGTATCCCCTCGGTAAAACTGTTCAGCTTTGGTTTTGCCTTGGACAACAGGATCTACCGCTTCCAAATGAGATGGGTTGGCCACAAGGGACAGGGTGATCTTTTTGTTCGTTACTCGGTTGATTCGCTCGTGATACATTCCCAAATGATATTTTACATCTCCAGATCCCTTAGGCAATCAGAAATTAGGAATGTTAATCTAAGCATATGCTCCCAGGATCGACTGGCAGAAAGTTAAGCAATGATTTCTTTACCTAAACTCTGACTTATTTGCATATCGAATCAGCAAAATACAATATACCAAGAGTTTATGAAGATTCTCAGTCATCCAGGTCATGGTTGTCTCAAAAGTGCTTTTTTTCAAGAGACAACTGGACTTTCAGTTTTTTCTTTGAAGACGGTTTGCTTTTCATCCAAGAAGCTTCTTCAGAGCTGAAGAAGCTTCTTGGATGAGAAGCTAAACATTTTCAAATGAAAACCAGAAAGTCTAGTTGCCTCTTGAAAAAAAGCACCTTTGGGACAAGTATATCAAGAATTCAAAGTTTGTAGCTAGCTCTTGTAAATATGAGCTTCCTTGAGCTATGTTTTTTTATTTTATTTCATAACTTAGTTGAATCCTAGCAGGAGAGTGTTTATGTTATCAGTTACTGTATATACTCAAGTGTAAGCCAACCCGAATATAAAGCGAGGCCCCCAATTTTACCACAAAAAAACTGGGAAAACTTATTGACTCGAGTATAAGCCGGGGGTGGGAAATGCAGCGGCTACTGGTAAATTTCAAAATAAAAAAAGACTGGTCAAAAGTGCGAGGACCTGTCAGAAATCACTTTTTTCAGCCTTCTGGGTAGTCCTTTTGTGCGTATGGACTACTCAGAGTCCATACGCACAAGTAATTTTTGACTGGTCCTCGCACTTGTGACCAGTCCTCGAACTTACAACTGTCCTCACATTTTATGTTTTTGCCCTATCTTGTCACCATGGTGAAGAGAAGCAGTTGTGAAATGAGTGACATGAGTAAATGAGTTAAGAATGCTACAATGGGCATAAATGATGACCAGTCATAAGTGCGAAGACTGGTCAAAAGTGCGAGGACCTATCAGAAATCACTTTTTTCAGCCCTCTGGGTAGCCCTTTTGTGCATATGGACTACTCAGAGGGCTGAAAAAGTTATTTTTGACTGGTCCTCGCACTTGTGACCAGTCCTCGAACTTACGACTGTCCTCACGTTTTACGTTTTTGCCCTATCTTGTCACCATTTCTCTTTCCCCCTCTCTTTCTCATTCTTTCTCTCTCCCCCTCTTTCTCTCTCTCATTCTCTTTCTCTCCCCTTTCTCATTTTCTCTGTCTCCCACTTTCTCTCTCATTCTCTTTCTCCCCCCTTTCTCTCCCCCACTCTCTCTCATTCTCTCTCCCCCTCTTTCTCTGTCTCTCTCCCACTCTCTCTCTCTCATTCTCTCATTCTCTCTTTCATTCTTTGTCTCTTTCTCTGTCTCAGCCCTCGCCACCCCTGATTTCAAGCCCCATAATGCTCAGCCTGCCTAAAGAAAGACGCCCTCTGTAGATTCACCCGCCCAACTCCAGTGCCCCTATTCCCCAGCCTTGCATGGGTGCAACTTTGCAAGAAAAGAGCAAAGTTCTACTAACTGGACCAGAAGTCTTCAAACTTGGCAGCTTTAAGACTGGTGGACTGCAACTCCCATGATTGAAGATCACTGAACTAGACCAATGGGAAGCCTCGCTGTGCGTGGAGCATCCTGGGGAATGTAGTTTTCTAGCAATGGCCATTCGGCCGGCCAACTGGCTGCGGTGGCTGCTGGAAGTTCTCTCTCTTCCCTCACCCCCTTTCCCATTTCGAGGGAGAATTTAGCTGCGAAGACAGTCGGCCATCCTTCCCCAAACGAGCCCAGCTTCCCCTCACCTGCATCATTTCGAAAAGGCGGTGCTTCTCCGTGTAGAGCCCCATCTGCGGGGGGATGAAGAGAGGCCTCCTGGTAGCGTCCATGGCGCCCCTAGCAACCATGCATCGCTATGTGCCGTGACGTCACAGAAGGAGAAGCTTCCCAGAAGCTTCTTCTCTCTGCTGTATACCAAGGCGGAATCCTGATGCCGCACTTACAGCAGAGAGAAGAAGCTGGATTTTGCTTTGCGGAAGCTGGCGTCTGCAATGGAGAGCAAAATCCAGCTGCTCCCCGGCCCAGATGCAAGTGGCAGGAGAGGAGGGCTGCCTTGCGCCACTGGCTGGCACAAATATACCGGTGAGAAAAAAAAGCTCGTCTCCTTCTGTAAGCGTCGTGGCACATAGCGACGCGCGGTTTCTAGGGGCACCATGGTCGCTACCAGGAGGCCTCTCTTCATCCCCCCACAGATGGGGCTCTACGTGGAGAAGCACCGCCTTTTCAAAATGATGCAGGTGAGGGGAAGCCGGGCTCGTTTGGAAAAGGACAGCCGACTGTGTTTGTGGCACCAACCAATGGCTCAATTCTCCCTCGACAAAGAATGAAAAGGAGAGAAAGACAGAATGAAAGAGAGACAGAGAGAATCAGAGAGAGAGTGAGAGAGAGAGAATGAGAGCAACTGAGCAGAGAGGCGCCGCGGCGGCATGGCTGGCTGCTCACTCGCTCACCGGCAGCGCCTTCTACTCCTCTTTTGCCCCTCAGCGGCTCCCAGCAACTGAGCAGAAGGCGCAGCCGGTGAGTGAGTGAGCAGCCAGCCAGCCGCGGGAGAAGCTGCAAAAAGCTGCAAGCCTCCCTGCAACCCCTAAAGCCAAAAAGGGGCATGGGGGAGGGGCACCGCACTCCCCCACACCCCATTTTGGCTTTAGCAAGCCTCCCTGCAACCCCAGGAGCCAAAACGGTTGCAGGGAAAAAGGCATTTTTTTTCGTGACTCGAATATAAGCCGAGGGGGGCTTTTTCAGCCTGAAAAACGTGCTGAAAAACTCAGCTTATATTCAAGTATATACGGTAAGTTTGTGAATTGCCCAACAGCAAAATAATTGATAATACAACTATTCTACCTATGGCTTCCAGAATAGGTGTGCAAAACTCCAGGTAACCAGTAGAGGTTAGGGAGAATTACAGAGTTTTCTGTGTCTCTTTGTTAATAGTCATCTGAATTTCTGGTAGCCCTCCTTTTTCTATTCATTGACCATTCCACCATCCGGTACAAGAGTTTAATATTCACAGAGGTAGCAGAAGAAGACTTCAAAGCTACTTTAAAAGAAATAAATACTACATCATGATCCTAAAGGTGCTTTTCCAAGAGGCAATTGGACTTCGTTTTTCCTTTAAGATATTTTGCTTCTCATCCAAGAAGCTTCTTCATTTCAGAACTGAAGAACTGAATAGACTAGAATAGAATTCTTTATTGGCCAAGTGTAATTGGACACACAAGGAATTTGTCTTTGGTGCATATGCTCACCAGGGACTGTGAACCCAATGGGATGGGGTCAGTTGTAGAAGGTTTGGCTGTTGATGGTGTGTCTGAGATGGGGTCAGTTGCAAGATGTTTGGCGGCTGATGGTGTGTCTGAGATGGAGTCAGTTGCAAGATGTTTGGCAGCTGTTGGTGTGTCTGAGATGAGGTCAGTTGCAGGAGGCTTGGCTGTGGTTGGTGTGGAGATAGATGGCTACAGTTTCCTTTCAAACCTGCAGTAAACATGTTCAGGTCCACTGCCAGTTGCTGATTTCCTTCAGCCTGGGAAGGAGGTTTGCCATAACCAGTAATATCTTTAAGAGTTTTCCACATGTTTGCTTGCTCGTTTGTTGAGAACTGATTTCTTAGCTTTTCAGAGTAGCTTCTTTTTGTTGCTCTGATCTCCCTTGTTAATATGTTTCTGGCCTGATTGTACAGCATTCTATCACCTTTTCTGTAGACTTCCTCTTTGGTACAACGTAGCTGCTTAAGTTTAGCTGTGATCCAAGGTTTATTGTTACTGTATATTCGCAAGTTCCTGGTTGGTACACATGGGTCTTCATAGAAGCTGACATATGATGTTACAGTATCTGTGAGTTCATCTAAGTCTGCAGAGGTATTTTCAAAAATATTCCAATCAGTGCAGTCAAGTTAAAGCCTGTAGCTTTAACTGTGCCTCCTCAGTCCAGGTCCTCACTGATTTAGTTGTTCATTTCATGGTTTTGTTAGAAGAAATATCCTCTGGGTTCTGCTCCAAGTGGGGAAAAATACACTGGAAACATGGAGACTGCTTGGAATGATGGTTTAATGGTGGACAGGATCACATGGCTTGAGTTCCTGAGCAGAAAAGGGCAGATACAGCAAGTTTTCTGGTTTTATGCTCTCTCTGGCTTTGCATTTCCTGGGGCCCTGAAACAGTATCCTGATCGGTTGTCAAACTCCCAGGGGGTGGGGTTCTTAGCTAGCCTTGTTGGCTGATGGTCACATGTGCTTCCCAGGTCATATGCTTCCAAGGTCACATGTGGTGAGTTTCTGCTGCTATTGTGTAGAGGGCTAATCCTATCTTTGTTGGATCTTTGACAATTCCTACTATGGCTCTGCCTGAAGGAGGTAGATCTTTGTTATGTAGAATAGACTGGCCCAGGCCTTAATGGCCCATTGACAAAGGGTGGGAGCAGGAAGATGGGAGCTGCTTCAAAACATGCTTATCCATTTCTCATCCAAGGAAATATAATATTCTGCCTTTTTAATATTTCCCAAAATATTTTGTTCTCCTAGGAAAGGGGTGTGTGCTAACCTCCTACACTTTTAAGTCTTTGTCTGTACGTACAAGGTGAATCATGCAATGATCAGTGTCCCACAGCTGCTCAGGGTAAGGACCCATAAGCATCTTTTAGTGTTGTGTAGCAATGGATTGAAGGAGAGGGGTTTTTTTATTTCCCCTCTTCCTTAGTCTATTCAAAATTCCCACTCTTTTACCTCTTTTACTGCGTCTCCTACATTTGATTTTGGTCATCCATAGAAGAAGAAGAAATTTGCTTCTTCCTGTGTTAGAATCTCCTCTGCATTTGTAAAGACGGTTGGGGTGGGGGTGGTGGGAGTGTGTGTGTGGGGGGGTGAGATTACAGAAAGCTGCTCCTTAAAGAAACATTGCTTAATTCTTAGCAGATGGTCTTGTAAGTATGAAATCCATAGAGAATCGCAGAGAATAATAAAACATTAAAAAACCATTATAGAGCAAGAAGAAGCAGCTTCTTGGATGAGAAGCAAAGCATCTTCAAAGAAAAAACAACCACAGAAAAGTCCAGTTGCCTCTTGAAAAAGCCCCATGAAGGGATAATCTGGATGACTGAGAACCTCCACAGACAACTACATCCTGATAGGTTGAGTGTGGAATCCTTGCTTTTTAAAAAATATATATTTAATATACAATGTAAATAATTATTGTTCAGTGATATGGCAGAGCATCCAAATTAATTAAACAAATGGTCACTCTAGCTTTTATGGAAAGTTGATCAAATTGCCAAAACCCAAAATACCCACACAACAGTGTGATCAAGACAAGCAATTGTAGCCGACAATATTTGGAAAAGTTGAAAGGATATTTTCCCACCTCATCAGCTGCTTCAAGCTTTGGGTCAAATTGACAAAATATTTGTTCAAGTTCTTTTCGAATAACATTTGCCAACACATTCAGTCTTCCTCTGGGAGAGAAAAAAAGCATCCAAAATAAATCACAAGAGTTAAAAATCAACAAATCTATACCCATATAATCGATGGCTAAGATCAGTGATCAGTGTCATACATCACAGTTTAAAATATCTCCCTAATATTATTATCAATGTATTTATACCTCACCTAAATGTGAGCAGAAGTAAAAGATAAGATAAATTGCTGAAATTAGCAGACCATTAATAACAATGGACAAGAGAATTGGGAAAAAGGATCATGCAACAGCCTTAAATGTTAAAATTCGTATGATGAAGGTTTAGTATTTTGAACTTTAATTTACATTGACAACAAAGCAAGAATTTAAAAAAAAACAATAGGAAAGGGAGATCCTAAGAAAAAAAGTTTTGTGGTGCTCCCCCCAGGCTCAAGGTTGACTCAGCCTTCCATCCTTCAGAGGTCAGTAAAATGAGAACCCAGATTGTTGGGGGCAAGATGCTGACTCTGTAAACTGCTTAGAGAGAGTTGGAAAGCACTGTGAACCAGTATATAAATCTAAGTGCTATTGCTATTGCTATCTATGATCTATCTATATCTATCTATCTATCTATCTATCTATCTATCTATCTATCTATCTATCTATCTATCATCTAGAGCTGTAGTAGTACAGTGGTTAGAATGCAGTATTGCAGGCTAACTCATTGCTCACTCCAGGAATTCGAATCTCACCAGGCTCAAAGTTGACTCAGCCTTCCAGGGTCAGTCAAATGAGGACCCAGATTGTTGAAGGTAATAGGTTGATTCTGTAAACCACTTAGAGAGGGCTGTAAAGCACCATGAAGCAGTATATAAGTGCTATTGCTATTGCTAAGAGATTCATTCATTGTCAATACATAACTGTGATTTGCTCCCGATGCCACTCTAAAATCTAGCCTTTGATGCTAGTAGCAATAGCACTTAGACTTCATGGTGCTTTACAGCCCTCTCTAAGCAATTTACGAAGTCAGCCTATTGCCTCCCAACAAACTGGCTCCTCATTTTACCACCCACAGAAGAATGGAAGGCTGAGTCAACCTTGAGCCAGTCAGGATCGAATTGCCGGCAGCCGGCAGCCAACAGAAGTAGCCTGCAGTCCTGCAGTCCTGCGCTACCACGGCTCTTATTAGCATTCTACAGCCAACATATAAAAACAAAAGTGAGGCCCAAATCCCTGACAATATTCAGGAACTGCAAGCCAGTGCCTTGCTCAGGGATTAAATGACCCAGCCAGGCAATTACCTGTGGGGCATGCCCATTATAACATATTCAATTCCCATTTCACTTGATTTATCAATGATTGTTTTAAGAGCAGGAATCATGACTTCGCATCCTTCCAAGCCAAAGCGCTTTTCCGATGACCATTTCCTAGCCAGGAAATCCTCAAACCTAAGGAATTGAAAAAGCAACCTTTTATTATGGGCAAACTCAAGTCTGTTGCTAAAACAGAAAGCAAACATCCATTGATATAGCAAGTATAATAACCTCAAACAATCACAGTCTTACAAATTGCACTTGAATACAAGAGTATTGCATAGTTATTTATCAGCAACAAGTAAACAGGAGTGGATTCCTTAATAAAATAAAAGGAGGGAGGGGAGAGGAGGGGAGGGGAGGGGAGGAGAGGGGAGGAGAGACATATAGGATCAGAATCCATCCATATAGCCATTAATAAGTAGTCTGTTCTTCTTGAATATAAACTAGATACTAAGAAATGCCTTCCCACTGTATTAAATCGATCCATCTCATGTTAATCAGCACAAGCAGCAGAAATTGTATGGCTGAAGGTTTTTCCTCCCACTTCCAGAAAGATAAATGAGCAAAACTTCTGTGTGACATGCGGTTAACAGCCTGTCACTCAAATGCCATGTTAACCCAATTATTAAAAGCATCTGGCTGGAATTCATTTTTATTTTAATTAAACTCGAGCAACAGTGATCTACAGCTGTCTTGCTGAATAAATACTCCCAGGGAAGGCAAATGTTGTATTTGAGGAACAATGTGAAATTAATATTTAAACGTTCTTGAGAGGACAAGCATTCGTGGGTAGGTTCATTAACTGTGATGAGGGCCCCCCAAAAAGCTGTGTTTTTACAGGTTTATTTGCCTCAACCTGCCCTAAGAATGCAGAGGGAGGGAAAACCCTGAGTATTTACTAAACAGTTAAGACAGCATTGCTGAAAGAGGTTCTTCTAAGGCAGATCTCAACAGCACATGCTTCTCACATCCTTCCAAATATACCTTGTGGATCGTACCAGTCTGGCCAACAATGTCCGTTTTTCTTCGTTGTTAAATTTCATGACACCGGGCATCTCAAACTTCTGCCGGATCCAATCACACTGTTCCACATCATTAATAAACATAAATTCCAATCCTATGTGTTGACAATAGGTATTCTGGACAGCAAGGCAATAGATGTATAAATGAAAAGGAGGATATGACAGACAAGTCAACAAAGTTTTCCTTTACAGTCTATTGCTACACCTTATATATAAGTCCATACAGCTGCGCAGTAGAACATGGGAGCAATCCTCCCTTTTTGTTCACAGAGGGCATCTCTCTCCAGCTCACATCCCCCACCCAAATGCCCATCCCCCCCCCCCCCCCGTTACTATGGCAGTCGATAGCAAGCAAGCATCATAGAGGCTGACACTGTGTTTCTCCCTACCCATAGTATTACCTCCTTCAAAATCCCCAGGAACTCTGGCTGCATTTTGTTTCCGAGACATTCCTCTGACTATTGATATTAATTTACCACCAACAATTAGTTAAATAAAATTTGTAGCAAGAAATGATACAGCCGCTTTGGGGTCATCAGATTTTACTCCTCACCAGAAGACTGAAGACTGTTGGGGCCCTTGGTGCTCTCTGAGCTTGGTGGTTTTTTTGCAGATGTTTCATGACCCAACTAGATTACCATCAGGGTTAGAAGGGAGGTGGGGGGTTTGCTCTCTTTTTATATTCCAGTGGCTTCCCTGTCAGTGTTGGTGGAAGACTGAAAATCGCCCAAGTCCCATTTAGGAGAAGAAGCAACCACACTGACCTCCAGCCGCCTGATAATCTCCCGTAGAGAAAGCATCGTCTCATTTCCTCCTATGAAGGTGGTTGTGGGCAATCGGAAGACTTTGTCCAAGTCAGATTCGTACAAGCCATAAAACTCTGTGACATGAACATGATTAGCAAAGAGACAGGAAGGCGGCAAGCCAAAATCAAACAAGGGTCCCATACCCCAAGGATCTCCACCCGATACATGCTCACCTTCTTCCCTTTCAGACCTTCTCTGCAAAGAATTGCCTTCTCATGGGAAGAAGGGTTGCATACCAAGGGAGCCCTGCGTGACTAGATTTGAGCAAGCTATGCCATAAGACATGGTTGACATATAGAACGGCTAATGGGAGGTGTGAATGCCTCCATTATACTGCTTAGTCAAAGATGGATGTAGAACGAGCACACATTTGGTGCTTGCTTGGAGATTTTTGCAACCATGCGAGCAGTTTTTTCAAGACATTATGATGCAAGTTAATGTCTTATCTATTGAAATATATATTTTCTTTCTCAGGATCTCTTATTTTGGTGTTTATTTCTTACTTAATTTTTTGAAGAGGGAACTGACTTCTGAACATGTTTATGGAGATTTTTAGTCAAATAGGTCATGGTTATCCCAAAGATGCTTTTTCAGGAGATGACTGGACTTTTTTTCCCCTTGAAGACATTTTGCTTCTCGTCCAAGAAGCTTCTTCCAAAGAAACTTTGAAGAAGCTTCTTGGATAAGAAGCGAAACATCTTCAAGGCAAAACAAAGAAAGTCCACTTGCCTCTTGAAAAAGCACCTTTGGGATGACTTCTGAATATTTCTTAAAGTTCATCCCAGATTCCTGCTAATTAAAAACCTCTCTCTTCAGGCCTAGACAGACAGACACACACAGAGACCCCCCTTCAGTTAAGTCTACAATGCATGTGTGAACATATGCAAAAGTCCACATGCATATAAAAAATGCTAATCTATTTACGATAAACTAATACACATAATTAGAGGACAATCTCACTAAAGAAGATTTGGCTGCTACGTTCCAGTAGGAAATAAAATTGCAATGCTTAACTAACTTGCCAGTTGTGTTTTGTTTCCCTGAGACATTCCTCTGACTATGGATATTAATTTACCGCCAAGGCGGTTAAAAACTCTCACCCAGTTTATCTATAGTAGTGATTAAATCCGACGGAATGAATGAATCCAAATCGGCATCCAGGATTCCTAAGGGATCCAACTGAGCCACGTGGTGTCCCCGGATCTGAAGAGGTCAGAGTGGGAAAGAAGGGAAGTAGGAAAGGCGAAGAAAAGAACAAACATCACACTAAACGGAGTCAATCAAAGCTCACCGAAATTTGTGGAATTACAGTGATTCATGGAAGCATCAAAAGAAACGGCATGAATCCCCAGAGGATCAAGCTGGGCTTTGTAGTGCCCTACAAACTGAAGATAAGAACTCCTGTCATTTATGGGTATGGGAATTATAAGAAATCTTGTCTTACCTAGTTTGCAAAATTTGGCCCAATTAGCAATGAAAAGCATTTTTATATCCAATGGCAAGCGTTAAAATTCTAATTCTAATTTTAAATTAGTTTTTTTAAAAATATATTTTCAAATTAATTTCAAAATTAAAATTCTAAGGTGCATTCCTTATAGCAAACAGACCAGTGGTAGGTTGCTCCTGGTTCAGTCCGGTTCTATAGAACCGATAGTAAAACCGGCGGGAGGCTCCACCCACCTACCACGCCGTCATCATGGTTGACCTGCACATGTGCAGAAGCACGTGAGCGAGCGAGCAAGCGAAACGAGCGTGCATGCACGCTCCCACTGTGAACCGGTAGTAAAGGTAATTAGAACCCACCCGTGAAACAGACAGAACCCTATCCACTGACATCACAAAATAACACTGGGAAATTTCAGTGGTGAATATTCCCAAACTGGTACTTGTGTGATTATTCTTATGTTTATGCATGATACGATATGCGTAGAACCCTTCTTATAAGTTCAATTTAGGCTTTAATTCTCTTAAATATTCTCTAAGTAGATGGGCACGGGATCTAGGACAACTCACTACAGGCAACTTGCCAACTCCATGTGGGATTAGATCCTTTTATTATTTACCAAAGCATTACAAAAGGTAGCAATCGTAGGAATGATTTCCTTTGATAAAAGGAAATGAAATAATTACTTGAGAAAAACATAGTCAACAAAAATAAAAGGAAGTAAATGAATCCCATGAAGTTGCCCCCTGGTGAGTTGGCTATGGCAAGTTGGCTGTGGTGGCTTGTCTCATTCCAGTGTGCATATGTGGGTGTTTAGAAACAAGTTATAGCAATAGCGTTGAAGACTTATATACCACTTCACAGTGCTTTACAGCCCTGTCAAAGTGGTTTACAGTCAGCCTATTGCCCCCCAACCATCTGGAGAGAATTAGGAAACAGGACTTTTCCTTCTGAATGCCCTAATTCAGTGATGGGTATTCACATCCCATGGGGGGAGCGCGGGGGGGTCACACACGCACATGCCCACACCCATAATTTAATGCCCCCCCACACCCCTGTGCATACATGCACGGCCCCCACACACTTTTCCTGCTTTTAGCATACAATGGCACAGTGGGCCCGGTAAACCCATTTTTTGCCCTTCCCAGGCTCCAGAGGCTTTCTAGGAGCCTGGGAAGGGCAAAAACAGTCTTCACACACACACCCCGGAGGCCCTCTGGAAGCCGGAAACAGCCCATTTTCCAACTTCCAGTGGGCCCAGAAGGCCCCAAAATTAGCTGGCCAGTGCACTCATGCACGCTGGAGCTGAGCTAGAGCAACACTCGCGTGCCCACAGATATGGCTCCATGTGCCACCTGTGGCACACGTGCCATAGGTTCGTCACCACAGCCCTAACTGCACATACAGCATTGGATGAGAAATTACTTTTGGTCAATTTGCAAGAGACAACAGCTCTTTCTGTTGCTTTGAACATATTCCACTTAGAATGATTATACTGTAAACAGTTCTCTTCAATTCTGCTCAGCTGGTACTTATATTACAGTAAACCAATTTCTGTTCTGAAGAAGAAACAGAAAATGTAGCAGAAGAATGCAGAGTAGGTCTTCTGTTGTACTTGATATCTTACTAAGATAGACATGAGTCTCCCCTAAACATTTGTTAGGAGGTATAGCCACAGATATATTTTAGTGTCAAAGGTCACTTCATTTTCAAAGGCCTTGGCTTGGCAGCTTTCTTTGATTTCCCTTTGCAATAGATGTCCCATATCCATCCTTCCTTCCTTCCTTCCTTCCTTCCTTCCTTCCTTCCTTCCTTCCATCCCTTCCTCCCTCCCTCCCTCCCTCCCTCCCTCCCTCCCTCCCTCTATTTTATTAACAAATAGATTCTTGTTGCTGGTACATTGCTGGTACCCTGCAATGCTGTTTTATTCAGTACAATTTCTAAGATTCTAAGATTATTAGGTGCAATTTCAAAGATCGTTGCTTTCTGTGAACAGTTTAAGTCTGTGGTCCTTCCTTCCTCTTTCTTTGGCTTCAGATATCTGATGGACGCTACTGAATTTGGCAGTTATGGAAACATGGCACAGAAATGGTATAGAGTGAAAATTATTATTCCCTGTTAAAATCACCCAAGAACAACAGTGTATTGTTATGCCTAGTGGTACTCTTTTTACCCAACCCCTTAAAAATTAGATTAAGAACCTTCACAAAATCAAATGTCTCCTTCGGCAGGATAATATAAAGGTGGGCAACTTTGACAGAAGTTAAGTTATTAAAAAGTTAATAACTTTAATAATAATATTTAATAAGTTATTAAAAACTTCCAAGAACATTTTCAAATGGAAATGGAGGAGAATCCTCTTGTTTACTTACCTGGTAGGCTCTGATCAAGGACTGGACCGCCAGATGGTCTTCAACCAGCTTCTCAGCCATACCAGGTGCTTTAGTTAGCCCATGGCTTTGGATGAGGGATGTTTTCGTTTCAGAAAGGTCTGGCAAAGTTGAAGGGAGGGGCTGTCCAGGAAGAGCCTTAGCAGTAGCATTACGGAAAAATAAATCCCAAGACTAAAGAAGATGGTTGAGTGCAAGAGAGGAGTGAGAAATGGTTAGCTTAGACCTGGCAAGATTTCAACAATGTAATACTGTGTCAGACCTGCCTCAACTTGGTCTTCTAAGTAAAAATGATCCTTAACTCCATTGGTTAATTAAGGTATAGTTTACTAAAAGTCAAGTGAATTACAATAGTGCAAAGCCAGAACAAAGGGGTCATGCAGCAAATTTTCCCAGTTAACTTTTCTCCCTTAGTTCCTTCTCATTGCTTGTCTCTCCTTGTCCAATCAAATTTAAAAGAGATGCTTTGGAAATAGTCACTCATGTCAACATTCTTCTTCCAAGGAAACAACCTTGAAGACTTCCCCGGTTCTCACAGAGAACTCTTCTCACAATTCGGTTTCACTTTCCCCCAAGCTTTCTCCCTCCCTTCCAGCTCCCATCGGGGCCCATGGTGGACTGGCAATGAGGTAGCAGCTCTGACATACTGATCCAAACAGAAGCCCTCACTTTGACATGCCTTTTCCTACTTCCGTATCCTAAACCTCCCATTCAGGTCTTCATATATATCCTATTATCATCCTTGTTGAAAAACCAAAAGCAGCCATTGCAAATGTATTAAGAAATTATTATTATTATTAAATGCCGTATTACATTTGGATTCAACAGTTAGAATCAGAAACAACCAATGGATTTATATAGTGATCTTTCCTCCACCCAGTGATGCATTTGAATCCTGCCTTGTTTTTATGATGGTTTCCTACATTACCAATATTAATACAAAATGTAGTAAGCTGTGACTGGCTGATCCATGGTTTGCTGAATAATTCACAACACGGCTCTCGTAATGCTGAGCCAAAACTTAATAAATAGGTTTGCATGACCCACACACTGCTAGCCAACCACTGAAGCCTAGCATGTTGAATGAACCAAAGTCATGCGGATAGTACATGGTCCAACTGGTTGAATAAACTATGGTCGGTCAATCAAATTTCCTTAGAGGAGTTTGCCATTGAATATTTCTGCTTATCTACTACAAAAATCCCCATCTTCTGAAAACGAAAGAAGTATGGACTTGTTAGACAATGACAGTATATTTTCATTACTAGACTGTGTTGTTTCTCTGTGCCATACAATATATGTGGGTATGCATAATCTTCTATTTATGTATTTATATTTTTGTCATGTTTATGTAGTGTACATTGGAGGTGGTGACTCTTTGAGAGCTGTAGGTAATGAAATTTCATTTTAATGTGTGCTGATTAGTGTACATTTACAGTGACAATAAAGTTATTGTAAGTGTCAACTTCAAACCAAACCTAGCAGTACCATCTTTCTGTTCCTCAGTTGCCACACAGAGGAGGAAGGGGGGAAAGGAGGTTGGAATGCATTACTAGACACAACAGAGAGCTTTCTCATGAGAACCAAGGTCATCTCTAATGGCAACCGATAAGATCGGGGAAGGAATGCCCAAAGAGATTGCCAATTAACCCAATTGGCCAACATGACCTGGGACACTTGGGGATGGGGTTATTTCCTAGTTTAATTATACTGAAACCACCAGAAAAAATTAGAATTGGTTTTTCTTTGAAGCTGTGCCAATATGATATACTCAATAAGAAGTCCTTTGAGAAGGAACCAAGTCTCAAGAGTTCTGCTTTGCTTGGATTCATTAATCAGAGCTTTGACATTAAGTTATTCATGTCATTCATTTGAATGTGAAAGTCTTCATCAAATGAAGGTCAACTCCTGGTGACTCCATGGATGGAGGGAGCTCCCTGTTGCTTTTTCACCAATGCTTTCATCGGAGGTGTTTGCAGTTTCTACCACTAGAGCCTTCCAAGTCCCCCAGGTTTAATCCTGTTTAGCTTTCCTGTGCAACCAAGGTCAACAGAGGCAAGACAGCCTGGAATCACAAGTGTCATCTGGGAATAGGATCATTGCAATCTCTTTGGCGGTATGATGGAAGCAGCTTGCATTGTCTTCCTCCTGGATCATTTTTCTCCTTCCGAGTCTATCACCAGCCTTGAGGCTTCATGGTTATCCCTTTTCAAGAATTAATCAAGGTCAATTGAGATAGCCAAGGACAACCAAGTGCTGCTAATTGTTTAGGCAGACAGATGCTTGCACAGCTAAGCCTTTACTTAGTTTAACCCTGAGGCACTCCACTCCATGAACTGAAGGACGAATCAATTCCCTGCTTCGTAATAGAATGAGTAACTCAATTTGCATGACTTGCAAATTCTCAACTAAGTGAGCAAAAAGTCATTATTATCTGTTGAACCAACAAGGAAACATTCACTGCCTATCTCCAAAGAGATCACACCCAAGTAGAAAAGCAATTATCCCAGTAGCATTCTTGGTTTAGCATCTTATAATAAACTTCATTTTATGAATATCTTAAAGAGTGAAACAGTTATGTTACAGATAGTCCTCGACTTACAACAGTTCATTTAATGACCATTTGAAGTTACAACGGCACTGAAAAAAATGACTTATGACCGTTTTTCACATTTTTCACCATTGCAGCATCCCCTTAGTCACATGGTCCAAATTCAGATGCTTGGCAGTTGACTCACATTTATGATGGTTGCAGAGTCCTGGGGTCACATGATCCCCTTTTGCGACCTTGTGACAGGCCAAGTCAATGGAGAAGCCAAATTCACTTAAAAACAGTGTGACTAATTTAACAACTGCAGTGATTCGCTTAACAACTCTGGCAAGGAAGGTCATGAAATGGGGCAAAATTCATTGAACAAATGTCTTGTTTAGCAACAGAAATGTAGGGCTCAATTGTGGTCATAAGTCAAGGACTACCTGTATAGAGCAACCAGAACTGAAGACAGGAGAGTTATTTTAAGGCAGAAAAATGATCATCCATCATTATGGACACATTAAAGTAGATTACTACATTTGTAAGACTTCAATTTAATTTAGTATAAAACCCAGGACTAAATATGGCTCCAGAAAAAGATTTGCATGATTTCAGGTAAGCTCTTTCTTAGTACATATTAGTGCTCCCTAAGATTTGCATTTCTAGTAGCTGGATTTTCAAAGTTGATTGTGTCGGGCATAATAATTGCATTTAAGGAAATAAAACAAAACCAACTTCACCACAGCAGATAAGCAGAATCAAGGAAATTATAGCACTTTCATGGGAGATTGGCTGCAGATTGAGAAGATCACAGCAGATGGAAATTCCATAAGCATCAGAGCAATTTCCCCCCCAATTAATCTTGTGATAGCAATGACTGAATCTTGTCAACCCCCTTTTCAGTTATATATAATCCTGACATTACTCCATGAGTAGAAATTAATGCTAGTTTGTATTAGTGGTACAGAGGGAGGGAGGAAAAAGCACATGGGATCTTAAAAGTTGACCCAATGGATTAACAGGGGGGGAAATAAAGTTTTCAAGCAAATACGGTTGAAATTTAAACATTATTTTCATTTTTTTTCATTGCTTTCTGTTTAGGATTTGCAGCATTGTTGTTTTAACCATTCAGTCATGTCTCACTCTTGGTGACTTGATAGGCAAGTGCACTCCATGCTACCCTGTCAACCACAGTTTCTTCCGGTTTTTGGATGTTTAGCTTTGTATCAGATTTGATGTTATCGAGCCAGGGCGTTCTCCGCTCACCCCTTATTCTTGTTTGGCTAACCATTCCTAGCCTCCTTGCCTTCTCCAATGAATTTGCATGCACGACATGGCCAAAGTAAATCAGTCTGTTGTCAGGTTCTGACGTTGTCTTAAATAAATCGCATTTCCAAACAAATAGTCTGTGATTAAATCTTTATTTTATTTAGAACAACCTGTCTGGTCCCGACTCCGTCAGTGGCAGTACTGACCTGCTGACCCCCAAATCCTTCCCTTTCCATTCCCCAATTCTAGCATCTCATTGGCCATCTTTCAAGTCACTCTCACTACTTCACCTCACAGGAATGTCCTCCTCCCATCCCATCTCCTAGGTGATATTATCTGCCGGGTAAGTAAAATGGGTGAAAAGTCAAACTGCTTCTTCTCTCTCTTTTTTTTCCTTTTCATGTCAGCACTGGAACAGATGTAACTTGGAGTGCTGACATCCGGCCCCTCCCCCTTCCTTTTCCCCAAGGGGAAAACAACAAGGTAAAACCCATTATCCCGTCCGAGGGTGTGTCCCCCACCTCCCAGCTTGCCCGGGTGATCTGCATGGAATTTGGCTATAAGGCTTGGATGTTTGTGCTCTTCACCCAGGAGGCCTCTGACAAGGGATAGCCCTTCCACTTGATTACGTATTGGAGGTGCCCCCTGTGCCACCTCGAATTGAGAATTCGCTGTACCTCATAGTGAGTGTGGCCCCCAATGACCAGGGGCTCGGGGGGGTGTCACGTGATGCAGGCCTTAAAGTTGACCCCACCACAGGCTTTAGGAGGCTGCTGTGGAAAACGGGGTGTATCTTCCCTAGTAGCCGGGGCAACTGCAATTGTACTATAACTGGGTTGATTACTTTTACTATAGGGAACGGTCCTATAAATTTCGGGCCCAATTTCCTGCTCGGGAGTCTAAGTCTCAAATATTTGGTAAAGAGATAGACCTTCTCTCCCACTTGAAATGGTCTTTGGGGAGTTCGGTGCTTGTCTGCTTGTTTCTTATAAGAATGTGCCGCCTTGGCCAATGCCCTCTTAACCTTCTCCCAGGTTTCTCTCAACATGGCCATCCAATCGGTCAAGCTGACTGAGGAAGGGGCTCCCTCGGATACTCTGGCATGGGAACGAAATCCATCCCACTCACTATTTTAAACGGGGTTAATCCCGTGCTGCTATGGATAGCATTATTATACGCGACCTCCGCAAAAGATAGGAGGTCTGCCCAATTGGACTGTTGGTAGTCGACGTAGCATCTTAAGTATTGCTCTATCATGGCATTCAGTCTTTCCGCCCCCCCCCCCCCCCCCATTGGTGCTCGGGTGAAACGCTGAGCTGAAGCCTTGGGATGACCCTATGGATCGTAGAAACTCTCTCCAGAACTTTGCGGTGAACTGGACCCCTCGGTCAGAGATGATCCTTCTGGGTACTCCATGCAAGCGGTAGATATGCTTCAGGAACAGTTTGGATAACTGGCAGGCTGAGGGTAGCCCGCTGCAGGATATAAAGTGCGCCTGTTTGGAGATCCAAGAGCCTTGGATAGTACAGTGGTCTAAAGCCCTGTTATTAACATCAGCTGCCTGCAATTATTGCAGGTTCAAATCTCACCAAGGCTCAAGGTTGACTCAGCCTTCCATCCTTTCTAAGGTAGGTAAATTGAGGACCCAGTTTGTGGGGGCAATAAACTGACTTTGTATAAATATACAAAAGTATGAAGTCTATTGCTTAACGCATTGTAAGCCGCCCTGAGTCTCCGGAGAAGGGTGGTATATAAGTCAAATTAAAATTAAAAAAATTTTTTTTAAAAAATTATTACAGTCCAGATCACTGTGCTTCCACCACTCTTCAGCAGTTCTACTATAAAATCCATCACAATCTCCTCCCATGGTCTTGTTGGCTCAACTACTGCCTGCAACAGTCCGGGGGGGGGGGGGGGGCCTGGCCATTTCTTCATCGTGGCACAGATGGTACAACTTTTTACATAACTGTCTACGTCTTTTCTCATGTGGGGCCACCAGAATTGTCGTCGTACTAAGTGTAGAGTTTTTGGGAAGTCGAAATGTCCCGCTGGTTTGACGTCGTGACTCCTCTTGAGGATCAGGGTGCGTAGAGTCTGTGGGACATAGAGTTTTGCCCCCTTCCATGCTAGGTCATCCCTTTTTGTCAAGAGATGTTGATTGTCTCGAAACCAGGGGTCCGCCACTGTTTCAGTTTTGAGTCTTGTCGTTAAATCACTTTCAAGTTGGCCCTGCTGGTTGCAGCATTGCCATCTGGTGACCCCTTGACCCACAACTTGGGTAGAGGGAATAATGGCGTTCACTACCTGCGCTCGCTCACTGTTGTTTGGGGCATCTGGGAGAGGGCATCAGCCAGAAAGTTCTTCTTCCCTGGAATGTGCTTGAGCTCGAAGTTGAAACAATTGAAGTATTGCACCCACCGGACTTGCCTGGGTGACAACTTCCGTGAGGTTTTGAGGGCCTCCAGATTCTTGTGATCAGTCCAAACTTCGAATGGTCTCTGGCCTCCCTCTAGTAGGTGTTGCCAGGTCAGCAGCGCCCATCTCACCGTGAACGCTTCCTTCTCCCACGCCGCCCATCGCCTCTCTGTGTCAGTGAGCTTTCGGGAGGTGTAGGCACAAGTTGTAGGCTCCCTTGGCCATTCTTTTGGAGCAGCACGGCCCCTACTGCCACATTGCTGGCATCTGCTTGGATGACAAAGGGCTGTTCAGGGTCAGGATGCTTTAAGACAGGTTCCTTTGCAAACATCTCTTTTAGTGCTTCGAATGCCTGTTGGCAGGTCAGGTCCCACTGTAGGGGTTGTCCTGGGCGGGGCTTCGTTGCCAGACTCCCTATCTTTAGGAGGTCCGTAAGAGGTTTGGCAATTCTTGCAAACGAGGGGATGAATTGTCTGTAGAAGTTCACGAACCCTAAGAAGCTTTGCAGTTGTCTGCGGGTGCGAAGGGGTTGCCATTGTAGAACTGATTGTACCGATTGTCCGTTCCCCAATTCTAGTGTCTCATTGGCCATCTTCCAAGTCACTTTCACTACTTCACCTCACAGGAATGTCCTCCTCCCATCCCATCTCCTAGGTGATATTATCTGCCGGGTAAGTAAAATGGGTGAAAGTCAAACTGCTTCTTCTCTCTCTCTTTTTTTCCTTTTTATGTCAGCACTGGAACGGATGTAACTTGGAGTGCTGGCATTTGTAGTGTTATGAGTTTAGCTTCTAGTGATAGTGATCTATCTGATTTTATAGGATTTAACACCTCTCTGTTAGTTACTCTGACTGCCCATGGTTTATGCAGTTATTTAAGCCAGCACCACACTTCAAAGGTGCCAATTCTTCTTCGATCAGCCATTCTTAGTGTCCAACCCATCCATCATTATAGGGAAGGCTATTGCTCTAACTAGTCTGCCTTTTGTATTTATAGCAATATCTCTACTTTTCCAGATCTTATTCATGTTAAGTATTGCATATTAGTAAGTGTCAAAAGACAGCTAGGATATTATGCTTGTATTATTGTTCATTGCACAGTCAGCCAGATGTTTATTTATTTATTTATCATTTATTAAATGAATTTATATACCGCCCTACTACCGAGGGACTCAGGGTGGTGAACAGCCACAGGGTAAAAATACATATATAAAAGTTAAAAAACCATTTAAAAATATATTAAATAATTTTGGCCCAAAAACAAATTTAAAAACACCCAATGTATATAAAATCTTAAAAGCAGATTTAAAAGGGAGAGTCAAGCCAGACCAGCCTGCTGGAATAGAAATGTTTTGAGGGCGCAGAGGAAAGTGCGTAAGTCTGGGATCCTCCGTATCTCTGGGGGGAGCTCATTCCAGATGGCAGGTGCCCCCACAGAGAAGACTCTCCCCCTGGGGGCCACCAGTTGACATTGTTTGGCTGACGGCACCCTGAGGAGCCCATCTCTATGGGAGCGTACTGGTCGGTGAGAGGCTACCGGTGGCAGAAGGTGGTCTTGCAAGTACCCTGGTCCTAAACCATGGAGCTCTCTAAAGGTGGTAACCAAAACCTTGAAGCACCTGGAAGACCACCGGGAGCCAGTGCAGCTCGCGCAGGAGGAGGGTCACATAGGAGCGCCCCATCGCTCCCATAACCACCCGCGCGGCCGCATTCTGGACCAGCTGGAGCCTCCGGGTGCTCCTCAAGGGGAGCCCCATGTAGAGACCATTACAGTAGTCCAGGCGTGAGGTGACGAGGGCATGAGTGACTATACGTAACAAGTCCCAATCCAGAAAAGGATGCAACTGGCGAATCAGGTGAACCTGATAGAAAGTCCTCCTGGCCACCGCCATCAAATGCTCTTCTAAAGACAGCCATGAGTCCAGGAGGACACCCAAGTTGCGAGCCCTATCCGTGGGGGCCAACGACTCACCCCTGATAGTCAGTGATGGCACCAACAGACTATATCGGGACGTTGGAAACCTCAGCCACTCGGTCTTGGATGGGTTGAGTCTGAGTCTATTTCTTCCCATCCAGATCTGCATGACCTCCAGGCACAGGGACATCACTTCAAGGGCATCATTGGGGTGGTCCGGGGTGGAGATGTACAGCTGGGTGTCATCAGCGTACTGGTGGTACTTCACCCCGAAACCATGGATGATCTCACCCAGCGGCTTTAAATAAATGTTGAACAGAAGGGGCGAGAGGACCGATCCTTGTGGCACCCCACATACAAGGGGCCTCGGGGTCAACCTCTGCTCCCCTGTCAACACAGACTGCGACCGGTCGGAGAGAAAGGAGGAGAACCACTGCAACACGGTGCCTCCCACCCCCAACCCTTCCAACCGGTGCAGCATGATACCATGGTCGACTATGATACCATGGTTTAGACTGGATTGGGCATCTTTGTCCACCTAGAGTCTCCTTCCAATGACCCGGGATAGACAGATGTGGTTGTGTGATGGACATAGAGGTATCATCGCAGGATGGAAGCTGTTCTGAGTGAAGCTGCCTTTTGCAATTGACTGATGCTGAATTTGTCAATACCGATGAAGGTATTCCAGTGGTGCTCCAGATGTTTTGGGATTGTACCCAAGGCCACTTTGACTGTGGCTACTGCCTTTGGGACATCATGTTTAAACTCAGTTTTTAGCACATGTCCTGAGACTTTAACATAGCCATGGCAACGCAGTATGCATTAGTGGCCAGTGTCCTGTTGAAAAAAGATCTTAAACAGGCTGTGGATTCTGTGGAAAGTTACATTAACATTTAGTCTTTTTCAGGAAAAAAAAGTCCAAGGTTTATGTTCTCATTGTGGAATAATCCTGCATGAGATGCATGAGATGAGGCTGTAGGTAGGATTGTTATCCTGTCCACTAACCAAAGAGGAAGCCTACAGAAAAGGTGATAGAATGCTGTACAATCAGGCCAGAAACATATTAACAAGGGAGATCAGAGCAGCAAAAAGAAGCTACTCTGAAAAGCTAACAAATCAGTTCTCAACGAACGAACAAGCAAACATGTGGAAAACTCTTAAAAATATCACTGGTTATGGCAAACCTCCTTCCCAGGCTGAAGGAAATCAGCAACTGGCAGAGGACCTGAACCTGTTTTACTGTAGGTTTGAAAGGAAACTATAACCATCTATCTCCACAACCCCCATCCCAGACACACCAACCACAGCCAAGCCTCCTGCAACTGACCCCATCTCAGACACACCATCAACAGCCAAACCTCCTACAACTGACCCCATCCCATTGGGTTCACAGCCCTGGTGATCACAGAAAAGGAAGTGCAAGATCTATTTCACAGATAAAAGCTAGGAAAAGCTCCAGGCCCAGACAAGATAACTCCTTCTTGATTAAAAGTCTGTGCTGACCAATTGGCCCTCATCTTCACCCGTATCTTCAATAAGTCACTAGAGATGTGCCATGTTCCTTCTTGCTTCAAACACTCCACTATCATCCCAGTTCCAAAGAAGCTCTCCATCAAGGAACTGAATGACTACAGACCAGTTGCTCTAACATCTGTAGTTAGGAAAACTTTTGAAAGGCTAGTGCTGTCCCACCTAAAAACCATCACGGATCCGTTGTTAGACCCCCTGCAATTTGCATACCGAGCAAATAGGTTGACAGATGATGCTGTTAATATGGCTCTACACTACATCCTACAAAATCTTGAATCTCCAAAAACCTACGCAAGGGTCCTCTTTGTAGACTTTAGTCAGCATTCAATACCATCATATTGAACATTCTTCTAACTAAACTAAATCAGCTAGCGGTACATGAACACACTTGTAAGTGGATCACAAGCTTCCGAAGAGACAGGAAGCAGCAGGTGAAGCTAAGCAAAATCACATCAGATACCTGTACAATTAGCACAGGGGCCCACCAAAGATGTGTGCTCTCGCCACTTCTCTTCTCTCTATATGTCATCAATTGGAGAGGATATATTCTGGACTTCAAGTCTTGTATGGAGCCGGACGATGACTGCGGTTCCTGGCCCTTCCCAGCTTTCGTGAGAGGGCGGCTGGTGTTGACACCTGGCCTCGAAACAGCTCAAGACTCCATCCACTACTGTGAGAGAGCAGTGGAGTTTATTGACTTGGAATTGACTGGATACCCCTTTCCAGATTTTAGACTATCGTGACTAACCCCCAGGCCATGGATTTTCCCCCTGATTGATTAATTAATTTAATTGGATGTACTCGCCAACAGAACTTCTTATTCTGTGAGACTCCCCCCTCTCGCAGGTGTGGCCCTCCACTTTATCAAGGGCCTACCTTTATGACGGGCTTTGGTGCCCCGAGAGGTGGCATGGCGCAAAAAGGGGATTGAGGAGTTTTTTAGGGAAACTTTTTGATCAGTTTTTAAAGGATTTAAAGGGGTGGGAGGGTTGTGTGGGTTTGGGGGTTAACCCACGGGGAGAGGGGTCCGGTCCAGCCGTCAGTTGGGCCACGGAGGGTGCGGATTTCGGGGGTAAGGGGGACGTCAGAGTCCATTCTGTTGAGGGCTTTTCTATCAATACACTGAGTGGGAGGGGCAAACATGGTGGGAGCAGGGGGCCATATCATGTGATGGGGGTGCGCACTCGCTATCTTCAAGCGGTGGCGTGCCCCAGTCCCCATGTCAGGGCCTGAGCCTTCGGCTGTTGTTGTGTAATGCCAGGTCCATGGTAAATAAAGCCCCCCTCATTTGTGATCTTATTCAGGAGGGGGGAGCGGACCTGGCAGGTATTACGGAGACCTGGTTGGGCCAGGAGGGGGGGTTCCCCTTGTAGATATGTGCCCACCAGGCTTCCGTGCATTCCATCAGCCGAGAGCTCAGGGCAGGGGCGGGGGTGGTGGCGGTTATTATAAAGGAAGGTCTTGATCCAAGGGAGACCACTGCTCCACAGATAGCCGGATGTGAGTCCCTTTTTGTGAAGTGGGGCCGTGGAGTACAGTTGGGCTTGTTGATCACGTACCTGGCTCCCTGCCATGTAGCAACGGCCCTGCCCGAGCTGCTCAACGTCATAGCCGAGGTGGTGGTTGATACCCCCAGACTTTCAGTCATGGGGGATTTCAACCTGCCATCTATTGGTGAAACGTCTGAGGTGGCTCGGGAGTTCATGGCTTCCATGACGGCCATGGACCTTACTCAGTTAATTCATGACCCTACTCACATGGGTGGACACACTCTGGACTTAGTTTTTGTCTCTGGTCAGTGGTCGAGTGGCCTTGATATAGGGGATATAGTCATCGAACCCTTGTCATGGTCTGACCACTCGCTCCTTCGACTGGACTTTCTAACCTCTGCACCCTGCTGCATGGAGGCGGGACCGACTAGGTGGTTCTGCCTCAGACGCCTGATGGATCCTGATAGGTTCCAGATGGAGCTTGGGCCATTTCCTGAGATTCTGGCTCATGACTCGGCTGAAGACTTGGTGGCCGCCTGGGACAGTGCGGCCGCCAGGGCTTTGGACCGCGTCATGCCTTTGCGGCCTCTGACCCGGCACCGAACTCACCTGTACAGTATCTGTATGACAAGATCGCTCAGATTCGGGAAGGCCTGGCCTCTAACTGGGTAAGTCCAGATGGGATGATTGAGGCTGGTCTTGAGAGTGTTAGCTGGGAGGAGTTTGAGCCTGTGGCTCCCGAGGACATGGACAGGGTTCTGGGACAGCTGAACGTGACATGTTTATTGGACCCGTGTCCCTCCTGGTTGGTACTGGCTTCCTGGGAGGTTACACGAGGCTGGCTCCAGAGGATTGTTAATGCTTCCTTGAGTGAGGGTGTCCTGCCGGCCGCTTTGAAAGAAGCGGTGGTGAGGCCCCTCCTCAAGAAGCCCTCTCTGGATCCGGCTGTTTTGGCTAACTATCGTCCAGTCTCCAACCTTCACTTTGTTGTGAAGGTTGTTGAGAGTGTGGTGGCGTGGCAGCTTCCCCAGTACCTGGATGAAGCTGTCTATCTGGACCCGCTCCAGTCCAGCTTCCGGCCTGGGCACAGCATGGAAACGGCATTGGTCGCGTTGGTGGATGATCTCTGGAGGGCTCGGGATAGGGGTTGTTCCTCTATCCTGGTCCTGTTAGATCTCTCAGCGGCTTTTATACCATCAACCATGGTATCATGTTGCACCGGTTGGAGGGGCTGGAGGTGAGGGGCACCGTTTTGCGGTGGTTCTCCTCCTACCTCTCCGACCGGTCGCAATCAGTGTTGACAGGGGGGCAGCAGTCGACCCAGAGGCGCCTTACTTGTGGGGTGCCACAAGGGTCGGTCCTCTCACCCCTTCTGTTCAACATTTATGTAAAGCCGCTGGGCGAGATCATCCGTGGCTTTGGGGTGGAGTTCCATCAGTACGCTGACGACACCCAGTTGCACATCTCCACCCCAGGCCACCCCAACGATGCCCTTGAAGTGATGTCCCAGTGTCTGGAGGCCGTGTGGGGCTGGATGGGGAGAAACAGGCTCCAACTTAACCCTTCCAAGACCGAGTGGCTGTGGCTTCCGGCGTCCTGATATATCCAGCTGGTGCCATTGCTGGCTATTGGGGGCGAATCATTGGCCCCCACGGAGAGGGCTCTCAACTTAGGCATCTTCCTGGATGCACGGCTGTCTTTAGAAGAGCACATGACGGCCGTGGCCAGGGGGGCTTTTTATCAGATTCGCCTGATACGCCAGTTGCGCCCCTTTCTGGATCGGGACTCCCTATGCACAGTCACTCAAGCACTCGTCATTTCCCGCCTGGACTACTGCAACGCTCTCTACATGGGGCTCCCCCTGGGGTGCACCTGGAGGCTGCAATTAGTCCAGAACGCGGCCACGCGGGGGATTATGGGAGCGACGGGGTGCTCCCATGTGACACCTCTCCTGCGTGAGCTGCACTGGCTTCCTGTGGTCTTCCGGGTACGCTTCAAGGTGTTGGTAACCACCTTTAAAGCGCTCCATGGCTTAGGGCCGGGGTACTTGCGAGACCGCCTTCTGCCGCCAATAGCCTCCCACTGGCTGGTTCACTTGCACAGAGAGGGCATCCTCAGGGTGCCGTCGGCCAGAATAATGTCGGCTGGCGACCCCCAGGGGGAGAGCCTTCTCTGTGGCAGCGCCTGCCCTCTGGAATGACCTACCCCCTGAAATACACACGATAACAGACCTCCGGACTTTTCGTCAGGCCCTGAAAACGCATCTATTCCATCTAGCAGGGCTGGCTTGATCCCTTCCTCCCAGTTTTAATTGAATTCGGTTTTAATTGGGTTGTTTTAAATTACTGGGCCGAAATTGTTTAATGTTTTTTAAATTGTTTTTAAATTTTGTATGTTATGTTTTTTATCTCGGCTGTGCACCGCCCTGAGTCCCGCAGGAGAAAGACGGTATAAAAATTTAATAAATAATAATAAATAAATAATAATAATTTAATAAATAAAATAATATACCAATGACTGCATCTCGATCTATCTGTTAAACTACTGAAGTTTGCAGATGATACAACATTGATTGGTCTCATTCGAGACAACGATGAATCCACATACAGATGGGAGGTTGAACAACTAGCCTCGTGGTGCGACCAGAACAATCTGGAACTGAACACTCTCAAAACCGTAGAAATGATGGTAGACTTTAGGAGAAACCCTCCCATACTACCACCTCTTACAAAATACTAGACAACACAGCATCAACAGTAGAGACTTTCAAATTTCTAGGTTCTACCATATCTCAAGACCTAAAATGGACCCTAACATCAAAAATGTCATCAAAAAAGCACAACAAAGAATGTTCTTTCTGTGCCAACTCTGGAAGCTCAAACTGCCCAAGGAACTGCTGATAACAGTTCTACAGAGGAACTATTGAGTCTGTCATCTGCACCTCTATAACTGTCTGGTTTGGTTCTGCAATCCAACAAGACAGACACAGACTTCAGAGGATAATTAGAACTGCAGAAAAAACAATTACTACCAACCTGCCTTCCACTGAGGACCTGTATACTGCACGAGTCAAAAAGAGGGCTGTGAAAATATTTACAGACCCGTCTCATCCTGGACATAAATTGTTTCAACTCCTACCCTCAAAACGACACTATAGAGTATTGTACACCAAGACAACTAGATACAAGAACAGTTTTTTCCCGAATGCCATCACCTTGCTAAACAAATAATTCCCTCAACGCTGTCAAACTATTCCCTAAGTCTGCATTACTCTTACTATTAGTCTTCTCATCGTTCCTATCAACTATCTCCTCCCACTTGTGACTGCATGACTGTAACTTTGTTGCTTATATCCTTGTGATTTATATTGATATTGTTTCCTAGTATGATTTGATTGATTATTGTACCGTATGACTGTCATACGGTGTTGTGCCATACGGTGTTGTGCCTTCTGATTCTTGATGAGTGTATCTTGTCTTTTTATGTACACTGTGAGCTTATGCACTGGAGACAAATTCTTTGTGTTTCCAATCACACTTGGCCAATAAAGAATTCTATTCTGTTCTGTTCTGTTCTGTTCTGTTCTGTTCTGTTCTGTTCTATTCTATTCTATTCTATTGCTGTGTCAAGAGAAGGGGAAATCTCTCTCTCGATATATATATATATTAAATATATTATTTGATCTGTGGTGATTCAGTCATTGCAAAATGTTTCTTCTAGATGTACAGTATACGTCTTCATGGTATTCTCCTCAGGAGATGACTCCCTCAAATGTTTATTTTAAAATATTCTAGCATACTAAAGATGGAATCCGCATAAATCTGTGCAATATTTGCCTTTACAACTTCTAAAGTCAATCCCTGCATTTTGGGAATCTTAGCACTGATTTTAAAAAAAATATCTCATGGGAAAGGGCAACAGTAGGCCATATCCAGTGGCTAATGAAAATATGGAATTCTATAGGAAAAGCATAAGCTATTAAGTAACAGCGTTAGTTATAAATGTTTATATCTTAAAGTTTATTTAAATGTTTAATAATAAAAGTTTTTTTTATTCGCATAGATTCAAGACTCCTAACCCAATTTGCTGATATTCTCAAGAAATCTAATAGCTTAGACTTTGTGAAAGAAAAGAGCCCTGAAGCTTCGAATACTGTAATTAAAGTTTAGAAGTTAGAATGCAATATTGCTATGCCAAAGTTGAGAAATAACAAAGCACAAGAACTCCTAACTTAATTAACAAACTATGTACAAATAAAATTCCTTTCTATCCACTCTTCTGTCTGCAACAGATCATGCTGTACAGAAGTATATACTAGATTTCATGACACAAGATAATCACAACGAAATTATAATATTATAAGAGGAATGTAAAAGCCGAATAACTGTGGAAGAAACCTGCTGGTGTTCCCCTGTTAATTAAAGTTTCATTTCTGAACACTTTCTCATCTGAATAAACAAGGAGCACATGCAGCACTGAGAGGAAACAGAAGCACAAACATCAATTTTAAAGTGTCCAAAGAAGTCTAAGATACATAAATCTTACCTTATGCACATTATTTGGTTCTTCAAGCCATGCATAATACATTTCTTCAACATAGGTTGAATTGCTCCCACTCAAAAACGGTTCTTTAACCCCAGGGGAAACATAAGGCCGACTTGGCCAAAATACTGTCCTGTTTACATTCTTCTTCACAAAGGAAGAAATGCCACAACATTTCAGAGTATCAGCGAGCAACCGCAAGTGACTCATATTTCATCGATGGGGAACTATGTCAAAGGAAAAACAGACAACACATGATGGTTATCTTACAATAAAACACACACTGTGTTACCAATAGAATATTTATAGCTCGGGGTTGAACAGTAGGGTCTTTGGTGCTCTCTGAGCTTGGTGGCTTTCATTACCCAACTAGGTAACTTCATTGGTGCTAGGAGAGAGCGGGGTTTGTAGAGAGGAGGCCGAGGCAGAGAAGGAGAACTGTGGGGTCTCTGGTGCTTTCGGAGTCTGAGCGTGGTTGTTTTCTAGCAGACATTTCATTACCCAACTAGGTAACATGATTGGTGCTAGAAGGAAGTTGGGTGAGCAAATGTGTGGAGTTTCTTACAAGCAAGGAAAGCTATATCTGAAGTCTAATTCTGTTGGTGTTCTTAGAATGCAGTGCTGTCATTAATTCCTTTAAATGTCTTGGGTTTTTTTCTCCATAGATATTAAAGTGTGTGTGAAGTGAATCAGCCCATCTGTTGAGTGTTCCTTCTAAAAATAGGACGTGCTCAAACAATGGTGGTCACCATCAGCAAGACAGCATTGCAATGCAAGGGCCACACCTTGAGAATGAGCATACACTGACACCAGTCCCAAAATGACACAGCCCTGCATTGCAACACTTTACCTTCTTGCTAGGTTTTTGTCCTCCAACCACCTTCCCACAGAGACGGTCATATCTCCAATCCATAGCATATCTGAATCCACTCTCCCAAATAATTTTCCCAGGATGCCACTTTAAGTACTGGAAGAATCACCCATCATCCAAAGGGCTAGTGATTTAAGGTGAACGTCCATCCTCGATAACTCCTCCCACTCTTAGAATATTCCTCTCTTAGGGTGGATGTATTCTGTGTTCCAAAAATGGCAGAAAATAAAGGCTAGGTCAGGGGTCTCCAACATGGATAACTTTAAGACCTGCGGACTTCAACCTGCAGTATGGCTGTCTGGGGAATTCTAGGAGTTGAAGTCCACAGGTCTTATGGTTCCCAAGGTTGGACACCTCTGTGAAAATTGCTTTCTATGCATCTTAAAGGATTAGGATTCCTTTACTTATAGTGAAGCTGTAACTATATAATAATTATGTAAGCAGTGTCCCAATATTTGAGAGGCTGCCACAAAGAGGAGGGGGTCAACCCATTCTCCAAAGCACCTGGAGGCAAGACAAGAAACAATGAGTGGAAAATAATCAAGGAGACCCTGGAACTAAGGAGAAACTTCCTAACAGTGAGAACAGTAAACCAGTTGAATGGCTTGCCTTCAAATGTTGTGGTTGCTTCAACACTGAAGGTTTTTAAGAAGAGACTGGACAGCCACTTGTCAGGGTATAGGGTCTCCTGCTTGAATAGGGAGTTGGACTAGAAGACCTCCAAGGTTCCTTCCAGCAGTGTTCTGATTGACTTGATTGATTTAGTAAAGGATCAGTGGTCTTTAATTTTCAACTGCTGCTCCCCATTTTTGACACTGCTTGTGCATTTCTGCCCACATTTTTGTAAACATTTGGCCACTGTTATGATGAGCCATTTATTATTTTTGTCGCTGTCCATGGTACTCAGGACTCTTCAACACTAAAGTTCTAAGCATACTCTTCCTATCCTGCTTCTTTGAGAGCCAACCTCTGCTTCCATGGAGTGTCGTGGGTAATACCACAGTTTGCAGAATTCTGATTTTTGTAAACATAAGCACATCGCAGAATTTGAATATATTTTTCAAGGCCTTCATAAGCTGCTATAGTAAGTGCTAGTCTATATATATATATTTTACTATTGCTTTACTGTTGATGGTTGATCTTAAAAGGCAAAGTTATCCATCATTTTGATTTATTCTTTGTCAGTTCTAAGGCTGCTGTTCCACCCATTGTTATTAGTTTATATTTATACAAAATTACAATTTCAAATTTCAGAAGAGCCTTATTCTTAGATCATTTTAATACACTCCATGTAACAGTCTTGAACATTTTTTTAAAAAAATTCCTTAGGTAGTTGTATTTTGCCATTGTGATAATGGAATAATTGAAATCACAACTCGTGTTTTTCATGTAGTCATTTTTACAGGCATAGGAGACGTTCACCTCCAAACCCCATTAATAATTAAATTTTCAGTGCAAGACCAGAAATATTTGATAAATTCAAGATTGGGAATGCAATTTGTTGCCTCAAATTTGGAAAAGAAGAATGGTGTGGTGATTTATATAAATAAAAGACTTTCAGCTAAAATTATAGAAGCAGATAATTGTGGAAGATATATAGCAATCGAACTTCTTACAGATAATGGCCCAACCCTGTTGGTTGGAATATATGCTCCAAACCAGCAACAGGAAAGTTTTTACAAGATGCTTCATTTAAAAATTCTGGAATGGAATTATACAACTATTTTAATTATGGGGGACTGGAATGGAGTAATCCAACCTAGAAAGGACAAAAAAAGTATGGCTAAATTAGGGGCTAAGTTACCACAAGCTTTTTTTGAAATGCAAGAGGATTTGGAAATGAAAGACATCTGGAGAGTTCATAACCCAAATGAATTGGATTTTACTTTTTACTCGGACAGGCATAAATCCTTTTCCAGGATAGATTTTATTTTGTTAACTACTGACTTACTTCCTAAAGTAAAGAAGACAAAGATATTTCCTAGGACTCTGACTGACCATAGTCCGGTCTGGATGGAAATTGAGATGGGGAAAAGAGAAAGAAGATCCTGGAGATTAAACGAAAATTTATTTAGATATGAAAAAAACATAATTGAACTTAAAAAGCACTTAAAGGAGTTCTTTAAACTGAACTTAAACAAAGGTACCCCTATTGAAACAGTCTGGGATGCAGGTAAAGCATATATGCGGGAGGTACTGATTCAAATGAACTCTAAACATAGACAGAATCAACAGAAAAAGAGACTAGAGTTGGAAAGAGAGATAAAGAAAAAAGAGCAGCAATTGATACAAAAGCCAGCAGATGGAAAATTGCAAACAGTTATAAAACTTTTGAAGGATCAATTTCAAATGCTTATAGCAGATCAAGCAGCAACTAATTTACAATATGCAAAGCACAATACTTTTACTAATGCTAATAAACCAGGTAGATGGTTGGCATATACTTTGAGGAAACAATTAACTACACGAACTATTGATAGTATTGAGCATGCAGGCAAAGAAGTTTTTCAACAAGATTCAATTAAGAAGGCCTTTTTGGACTATTATATTAAGTTATATGCTAAAGATAATATACAGAACAATTGTATAGATAAATATCTAGAAGAAAAAAGAGTTTCAAAGGTCTCATTACTTCAAAAGGAAAATCTGGATCAATTAATAACAGTTGAGGAGATTAGTTTTGCCATAAAACAATTGAAAACAGCCAAAGCTCCAGGGATGGATGGCCTAACTGCAGTTTACTATAAAACTTTACAAGCGGAAATGATTGAGCATCTTAAAGACTTATTTTGCAATATACAACAAGGAGGTAAGACACCTTCCTCGTGGAAAGCAGCCTTTGTCTCATTGATACCGAAAGAAGAATCAGGCTCTAAGAAACCAGAAAATTATAGACCAATATCTCTTTTAAACACAGATTATAAAATTTTTGCAAAAGTGTTAGCCAACAGACTGATGCCAGTTATTCAAGAGGTTATTCATCATGACCAAGCGGGATTTATCGAAGGCAAATATATGAAGGAGAATGTTAGGCAAATCATAGATTTATTGGACTATCTAGATAAGAATAAGCAGATCTCTGCAGCGCTGGTTTTTTTGGACGCGGAAAAAGCCTTTGATCGAGTGAATTGGAATTTTATAATTAAGACTTTGGAAAAAATGGACTTGGGGGATCGGTTTATACAGGCAATTGGAGCAATTTACCAAGAACAATCTGCACAACTTATTATTAACGGAAGTTTAACATCAAATTTTAATATACAAAAAGGTACAAGACAAGGTTGTCCACTATCCCCATTATTATTTATTTTAACTCTCGAAGTCTTATTGAACACAATACGGGATTCGAACTCTTTGAATGGAATAGCCATAAGGCAAGAGGAATATAGAACTAGGGCATTTGCAGATGATCTGGTTGTTACCCTAACACGGCCGATGAAATCAATAATCCAGATGAAAGACATTATAGAAGAATATGGCATGGTATCTGGTTTTAGATTGAACCAGAAAAAAACTAAAATGATTGTCAAAAATTTGGCAGAGAGCAAAAAAAAGGAACTGGAAAGAATGGCAGGTTTCAAAATTGTCTCAAAGGTCAAATATTTAGGAGTACAAGTCGCAGACTCAAATATAAAACTGTTTCAAAACAATTATGAAGTTCTGTGGCAAAAGATACAAAAAGATATGCAAACTTGGAAGAAACTGCAGTTATCTTTACTTGGAAGAATATCAGTAGTAAAAATGAATGTTTTACCCAGATTTATCTTTTTATTTCAAATGATACCGGTGCTTAAATCGGATAAACCATTGCTAGAATGGCAAAAAGGAGTGAACAAATTTGTTTGGAATGAAAAAAAACTGAGAGTGAAACTGAAAATTATGCAAGATACTCGCAAGAGGGGTGGTCTTAAACTTCCAAACCTTCGATTATATTATGAAACGGCTGCACTGACACAAATAAGTGATTGGTTTGGAAAAACTAAGACTGAATTGTTGAATATAGAAAGTCAGGACCTTGTCTGGGGATGGCACACATATTTATTTTATGAACACAAAGTGGATAAAGTGTTTAATAGTCATATACTTAGAAATGCCTTGATGAGAATTTGGATGAAACACCGAACCAATTGGGATTATAAGATTCCGTTTTGGCTGGATCTTGCTGATACCATGTTGAATATAAATATTAAGTCACTCAGGGGGTTTTTATACAAAGAGCTACTTTATGCTGAAGGGGGCAGATGGCAGTTGAAGACTTTGGAAATGCTGTTGGAAGAAGGGATTTCTCTGACTTGGTTGCAGTATAATCAATTGCAGATGAGATGGAAAGAAGATCAACAAACTGGTTTAATGGAATATGAAGTAGAATTGGTTAGACAGATAAAAGAGATAGGTCCAATGCATATTAAAAGAATTTATAATGTTTTGTTAGAAAGGGATTCAGAAAATGAGCTAGTTAAAGATTGTATGATTAAATGGGCACAGAATTTTTCTCAACCAGTTATGATGGATACTTGGGAAAAAATATGGGTTCAGAATGTTAAATTTACACAGTCACAGAATCTGCGAGAAAATTTCTATAAAATGTTTTATAGATGGCATTTAGACCCCAAGAAAGTGTCTTGTATGTACCCTAACATTCAACCAAAATGTTGGAGATGTGAGTGTTTAGATGCTACATATTATCATATTTGGTGGACTTGCAAGAAAGTGAAGGCTTTTTGGATAAAAATTTGGTGGGTTATGCAAAATGTTTTGAAGAAAAAAATACAATTTTCTCTGCAATTATTTTTACTGGGTATAGTTAAGGATTTTACACTGGGAGAAACAAAATTGGTTTTGTATATGTTGACAGCAGCTAGGTTGTTGATTGCTCAATATTGGAAGAATGATGCCTTACCGACTGTGGACCAATGGACTCAGAAGATGGCTGGATTTGCAGAAATGGCAAAGATTTCAGCTTTTTTAAAAGATCAGACACATGAGAGTTATATACAGGAATGGAAAAAGTGGATTGATTATATACAGAATAAATATCAGATTAGAAAATATTATGTAGCTTTCAGCTGAGGGGGATTGATGAATAAGCTAGTAAATAGAGAAAAAATATGGAAGGGATGAATAACATATATATTGTTTGGAATTATTAGCATTGCATATAGTGGAAGTCAAGGGAGATGGAAGGGAAAGGAGTGGTGGGGGAGGGCTAGGATGGGACTGGGAGGGAATTATATTTCTTTTTTGTATATGTATTTTTACAATGTTGGGGAAGGGTGGGGGAAAAGGGGGGGATTTGTATGTGTAAAACTTTTTCAATAAAAAAAAATAATAATAATTAAATTTTCAGGGCCCTCAGATTGGTTTACCTTGAATGACTCGCTGACAAAGTAATCCATTGCCTTAAACACTGAAAAATATGGCTTTACAGTCTGTAAAATTCAACAAGAGAATGTTTGGTCCTTCTTACTGCTATGCTGTTATTCCAAAGGGTATCCAAAAGATATAGTCAACAAGTCAAGACAGGAGTCATGAAAAGCAAAGCTTCAATTGTGATCCCAATGACATTTTTTACTACATCCTGCTGATATTGCTGCTTTGTGCTTTTTTGTTACATTGCTTGATAAATGACCATACCCAAGAATTCCTTCCTTCCTTCCTTCCCATATATCCACTAAATATCTATGTACCAAACAACCACCCACCCATCCATCCACCCACCCTCATCCATCCATCTCTATCACCCACCAAACATCTAATTATGCAGCAGACCACCATCTATCCATGCATCCATCCCTCTGTGCATTCATATTTACCTACCTACCATCTATCTATCTATCTATCTATCTATCTATCTATCTATCTATCTCTATCATCTGTCTAACTACCTACCTATTTCTTATCTATTAACCATCTTTAATTGAAGAATGCATTAATTGAATACATATTTGTAATGCTTCTGTTGACAGTATCTATAATGCTTACAAACTGCTCTGTCAGATTCTTATCCTGGAAGGCAGATGATGATGATGGTGGTGATGGTTCCATTATCAGTCCTTTCCTCCTATATTTCCTTTATATGTCCTTGGGTGCATCCACCAAGAGATGATTCAGGAAAGAGAGATGCCAGGCCATGAGTGATCCCTCTGCCTGCATAGTGCTTGGAAGCAGAGCCCCCATGAAACAGGGCCAGGCCTGTTGGGCGTCTTTTCCAGCGGTGACTCCAAGTCTCCTGATCCTCATTGTTCGTCTTGGCCCCCTAAAAATCCCTGGACTACTAGCCCTTGAACCTCCTGTGCCCCTCTCCCCCACCCACCATCCATCTGGAGCCCACGGACCACAGTTGGGCGATGCTGGGAGGCTGCCTGGATGAAACCAGGATCCTAGCTCCTCTGCTTCTTGCAAGGCTGGCGCCCTTCCCAGGCAAAGGAGCCCCCTCCCAGCCCAGCTCAGTCCCCGAATCGCCCCCTCGGCCCATCCAGCAGGAGAAGGCGGGACATGGTTGCCCTGGAAACCCAAGCTTCTCCGGGAGATGCGCAACGATCCCCCTTCCCCGCAGAGGGAGGGAGAGCCGGGCCGGTTGCCGTGGAGACGAGCGTCCGCGCGGGCAGAGGGCGGGTCGCCTCAACGGCCGCGCTCAGTTGCCGTAGCAACGCGGTGAGAGGGAAGCAGACCGCCTGCCTGCTTTGCGGCCTAGGTCACCCTCAATCGCGGCCGCAAAGGGCTTAGGTGCCGCGGGAGCCTAGCCGACCCCCTCCACGCATCCTACGGGACCGAGACCGCGGAAACGCCGCGTCCCCAAAGCCGGGACGGTCTAGGGAGAGGCCTACCTGCCCGCCTGCCGGTCGGGGAGCCGCTGTCCACTGACCGAGCGGTGCTGGAGTGGGCGCGCATGCGCGCCTGGCTCAAAGGCAGGCGCTTCTGGGCTGCCGAGTGGGCGCCCGCGGGCGGCCTCAAACCCGAAGTCTAAAAAGTTTGGTGTTTTTCCTTTTATTTTCAGAATTCGGTCCATTAAACGCCTCTTCCTGGCTTCCTGCAGGATGAGATACGTAACATTACAGAATAATAAGCAGCAGATCGCCTTGGTTGTTGAGATCCCAACAGGAAAGAAAAACAGGGCAAGGAGAGGACATGGGTTCCCTCTCAAGATAACTTTGGTAGGTCACCATCTAATGCCAGCCTAGAAATTGAATCAAAAGGAAGAATTTTCCATTATGTGTATGGTCATCCTTAGTTCTACAAGGGAGGGGGAAAAAAAACCACTGCCTCTTCTCTGCTTGAATATTCAGCAATAAGACCACCGATGAGCATCACCCAGCAACATTTGGCTCCTGTCATTCTTTTTTTCCTGGATTTCTTCCTCCAAAACACAATTTTCTGAGGACATCATGTTGGTGCTTGCTTTACTGTGAGGCATGGAGCAGCACAACAACCCCATCCAAGTCCTCTCATCCGTGGAACGGATGAAGATTGCCACCTCCTTGCATGCATCACAATTTGGACTGAGGTCAGAAGGCAGCAAGGAGGAAGAAGAACATTCCCTTGGCCTTGGGAGATGCAAAGGAAACAAAATGGTTGCAATTAGCCCAATTGAGCGAGTGGGCTGCAAAAATTGGTTTCCCGCAGTCACGCTAGTGGTGGCGACGAAGGAATGTCAAAAGAGGCATCAGGGAATTGTTGCATTGGGTATGAAAGAGAAGAACTCTGGTTGTCAATATTACTTCACAAGGCTTAATCTGTTGCAGAGGATTTGAAATAAGAAACGTGTGTGTTTGTAAACATCAGAAAGAGGCATTTGCACTCTCCTTTTCTGGAACAGTAAACACCATCATGGAATTTATGGATGGCTTCCAACAAGGAGAAGGTTGACCAAGAAAAACGTCCTGGAAGACTAGGGAAAATATTCTGAATAGAACTCTTATCAGTTTTGTGTGTGTCAATGAGTAAGGTGCTGAAATCCAACTAATTAATCTTTGCCTCTTGAGGACTTTGATCGTTACACAACCCTGTGAATTTTCAGAACTCCGAACAATGATACGAGTCCGGAAAGCCTCAGGAGTGACCGAAAAACCCTTTAGGAGAAGGCTGTGTTCCCATTTCTCATCACAGCTGCTGGGACCGCAAGTGTGAAATTGCTTCTTCAGAGGCCTCTCACTGGCCCTCTCAGGTAGTCTTTAGCATGATTCAGATTCAAATACTGGTGTCTGGAGCAGTTTTTGTTTGCTGAAATGAAAAGGGTCATAGCATCAGTCTGCCAAAAGGAATGGGTCAGTTGCCATTGCCGGGATGAGTATAAAATGTGTTACACTGTGTTCCATTTGGGGCTGTATCTGCAACCTATTTCATCTCTAACTTTGTTCATAAAAATAGCATTTTGTTCAAGAATAACCCTGTTTCTATCAAGGAAGTGGACAGGATTATGAGTAAACTTGGTTTCTCCACTTGCTTATTGGATCCTTGTCCCTCCTGGTTGGTTTCGGCTGCCAGGGAGGTGACTAGAGACTGGATCCAGGCAATTGT